>RCUC01125937.1:0-16735 GCA_003697995.1 Taxidea taxus jeffersonii | reverse complement strand
TGTTATGGAAATCTGCATTTCCACGTGTACGTGTCCAGTCAGGATCATGCGAGAAGATGTAACTGAAGCAACCGAGTCGCTCCTGAGACACAATCTCCTGATGGCGAGGTGTCGGCTTGTGCTTCGCTCTCAGCTTGCCTTCTGCTCCCTCATCGTAAATGAGGTACATTGCTTTTTTGTTGTTGTTAATAATTTTTAAAAAATTTTTATAAACATATAATGTATTATTAGCCCCAGGGGTACAGGTCTGTGAATCGCCAGGTTTACACACTTCACAGCACTCAACCATAGCACATACCCTCCCCAATGTCCGTAACCCCACCACCCTCTTCCTACACCCCTCCCCCAGCAACCCTCAGTTTGTTTTGTGAGATTAAGAGTCTCTTATGCTTTGTCTCCCTCCCGATCCCATCTTGTTTCATTTATTATTTTCTTACCCCCCAAGCCCCCCACGTTGCATCTCCACTTCAATGAGGTACATTTCTAACTTCTGATTTCTACAAAAAAGACTCCGGGGTGAAGTAAATTCCTTATAGTCAGGGAGCCAGTTTGAAGTCATGGAAGCAGAATTAGAATCCAAGTCCGTCAATCTGACTGTAAAGCCTGGGATTTTGCCATCTGTCCTAATCCCTCATCACTGTCGTCCATCTCCCAGACCCAGAAGATTTCTGTCATCATGGGGAACCAAGGCTTAAAAAACCCAAAGCGTCTGGGATGCCGGGGTGGCTCAGTTGATTAGGCGTCTGCCTTCGGTTCAGGTCAGGTCATGATCCTGGGGTCCTGGGGTGAGCCCAAGGAGCCTGCTTGAGTTCCCTCCCTCGCTGTGTCTCTATCAAATAAATAAATAAAATCTTAAAAAAAAAAAAAAAGAATTGGATTCAAACCTGGCTTTCCTTATTTACCATTTCTGCAATTTGGGGAAGTTCCTGATTCTCCTGTTGTCCGTGTGTTTCCCGTCTCAAGGGGGCGGTTGTGGGGGTTACATGGGCGAATGGGCGAACATGGTGAGGACACTGAGGGCCTAGCATGTACTTAGTGCTCACAAAATATTAGGCATTATTTTTACTGTGGTTCATAGTTTGGTGTGCCGAGCACTCTTCTGGGGGAACGCCTGTGGCGGGCCGACACTAAGGTGACCCCCATGAGCCCAGCCTCCTGAGATTCAGACCTCTGTGTAGTCTCCCCTGTAGAAGCTGCTTTCAGGCAAGAGGCTTGAGCAAAGGAATATAGAAAGGGCTCACAGCGACCACCACCGACCACTGAGCTGAACACACACACGTACCTCAAAACATCCACAGGCCCTAAGTGATCAACGGGCTGCTTACAACCAGGCACGGTTACCAAAACAGGGAGAAGTCCCCATAAGCTCTCACCTTATTTTTCTTATTTTTTAAATTTATTTTCAAATATTTTATTTATTTATTTGACAGAGAGAGAGAGAGAGACAGCAAGAGAGGGAACACAAGCAGGGGGAGTGAGAAAGGGAGAAGCAGGCTTCCCTGCTGAGCAGGGAGCCCAGGACAGGGCTTGATGCCAGGACTCTGGGATCATGACCCAAGCCACAGGCAGACTGAGCCACCCAGGCGCCCCTCACTTTCCCCCTTTAAATACCACCCCACCCACTGCTTCTCTGTCCTGGCTCCCTTGCTGTATTCAATATACTTCTATCGCCTTTGTTCCGCCTGGGGTGAGTGAATCCTTTCACAGCTCACACCCCGGCTTCCACTGATCAGTAGCCCCCCATTTGGAGGCCCCTATCTGATAGGGAGAGACACCACATTCTCCCCTCCCTTGGGTGTGAGAAGGATCTGTGGCGGCCTTCTAAAACCAGTAACGCACAGCACAGCAGGGCACAGGTGGAAGACACATGATAATGTGTGGTTATTTCAGACAAGGTTGTAATATCCTCACGTCCCCTTACTGGCGTTGATGAGGGAGCAGAAGGCTGGCTGAAGACCAAGGACAAGCTGACACCTGCCCCTCACTTCTGGGTGGGACACAGGTGACATTCTTCCTGGAACCTCCCAACTCTCTTATTGTTAATGTCTTGCTAGAGGGGGAAACAACCTTAACTTGACAATGGCAAGGCCTCTGGTATCTTGCAGGTCTCCTGAAAGTCTTTTGAAACCTCCCTTTTCCTTACTTTCCCAACTCCCAAGTACAGAATCCCCATTTCTCAAGATCCCCGAGCAGCGGCTCTTTCTTTCTGCCCACGGGTCCTGTCCCCGGGCTCTAATAAACCGCCATTCTGCACCAAAGACATCTCAGGAACTCCTTCTTGGTTGTTGGCTCCAGATCTCACCTCACCGAACCTCGCCTATATTCTAAAACCACATCAGCTTTGAGGAAGGCCAATGTGGCAAAAAACCGAGGGCAACTGATTGCCAGTCAGACTGCAAAGAACTGAGGCTTCAGTCCAGCAGCCCTCAAGGACCTGAACGTTGCCAGTGACCACTGAGCTTCCAAGCAGAGCTTTCCCCAGGCCAGTCTCCCAGGACACTGCAGCCTCATGATTCATTTTGATGCTCCCACAGTGACAGATAATTAATACATCACCCCTCATCTTCTAATCTCTTTGCTCCTGCGATTCTCTCCGCTTTCTCCTGAATCATCAATATCTCGCTTTCCATTTGGTCACTCACACCGACCCATAAGTGTGCTTTAGATTCTGCCATCTTTTTTTTTTTTAAGATTTTATTCATTCATTTGAAAGAGAGAGAGAGAGAGAGAGCATGAACAGGGGGAGGGGGAGACGCAGACTCCCCTGCTGAGCAGGGAGCCAGACGTGGGGCTCCATATGAGGACCCCAGGATCGCCACTAGAGCCGGGGGCAGATGCTTAACCAACTGAGCCATTAAAGATTTTGTCAGAGACAGAGAAACAGAGACAGAAAGCCCAGCGGGGGGGGGAGGGGCAGGCAGAAAGAGAAGCAGCCTCCCTGCCGACCAGGGAGCCGGATACAGGACTCCATCCCAGGACCCTGAGATCATGACCTGAGCCGAAAGCAGAGGCTTAACCCACTGAGCCACCCAGGCACCCCTTAGAGTCTGCTGTCTTAAAAAATACTCTTCTAATGCATCTTACCCGGCTAGTTATCACCTTGTTTCTCTACTCTCCTACATGGCAAAACTTCTTGAGATCCTTGTCTCTGGCT
Organism: Taxidea taxus jeffersonii; assembly: GCA_003697995.1. Taxonomy (NCBI): domain Eukaryota; kingdom Metazoa; phylum Chordata; class Mammalia; order Carnivora; family Mustelidae; genus Taxidea; species Taxidea taxus. The sequence continues at coordinate 13,581 of RCUC01125937.1, read as the reverse complement.
GTTGTCCACATTTCTCAAATTCTCCCCTCAACCAACCACTCTTAGTGAGGTCTCTAGTGACCTACATGTCACCCAATCCAAAGGTCACGTCTCTCTCATCTTACTTCTCTATAGCATTTGACACAGCCAGTCACTTCCTCTTCCTTGAAATACACCCTTTCTTCTCCCACTTTATGAACATGACCTTCTCAGTCTTCCTCCCCACTCAATGTCCACGTTTTCCGGGTCTCCTCTGTCACTTCCCTCTTTCCTACTCAGCTTCTGAATGTCGACATGCCCCTGGTTTTGATGCAGACAGGCCAGGTCCAAGGACCCAGAGGGGGTCCTGCAGGACCAGCCAAGAGGGTCTTTGGCTTCACATAGGATGGAAGTCAAACAGGAACCAGCTGGAGGGGAAAGTAGAGTTCATTGAAGATACAGAGAAAGCAGTTCCGGGTGGAGTGTCTGCAAGCCTCGGAAAGCAAAGAAGCATGAGTCTTTGGGGGTCTAGAGTCTTTATCATCGAGGATGGCAGTCTGGCGTACAAGTCCTCTCTGGCAACCAGGAACTGGCACAATAAAGATGAGCACTCAGGTGTCCTCCATAAGTCACTTGTGCCCTGGAGCCAGGCGTCTTGGGGTCAAGGTGTTTGCAATCAGGGGTCTTGGAGAAGTTTATGACCCCACCCAGTCACTCCTTAAATGTTATCTTTTTTGCTGGAAGACTCAAAAAAAAATCACTGACTCCTTGGGCACCTGGATAGCTCAGTCAGTTAAGCATCTGTCTTTTTTTTTTTTTAAGCATCTGTCTTTGGCTTGGGTCATGATCCCAGCGTCCTGGGGTGGAGTTCTGCATCAGGCTTCCTGCTCAGTGGGGAGTCAGCTTCTCCCTCTGCCTCTCCCATCTACCCCACCCACTTGAGCACACAACTGGCTCTCACTTTCTATCACAAAAATAAATAAAATCTTTTCTTAAAGATTTTTTTGACACAGAGAGATCACAAATAGGCAGAGCAGCAGGCGGGGGGGGGGGGGGGGGGAAAGAAGGCTCCCCTCTGGGAAGAAGCCTCGGGGTGGGGGCGGGACCCCAGGACTCCGAGACAAGGACCTGAGCGGAAGGCAAAGGACCAACCCACTGAGCCACCCAGGGGCCCCAAAAAATAAAATCTAAAAAAAAAAAAAAAAAAGAAAGAAAAGAAAAGAAATCACTGACTTCTTGACCTTTACCCAGAGGACATACATTAAGGCCTGTGTAAGGCAGGGGTGCACGAATAGGGGCAGGAAAAGGAGCAAGGAAAAAAGACCCAGATTTTTCTTTTATGGGGTCTGCTCAGTTTCCCTGTCTCGGTTTCAGTTTCCTCACTTAGAATATTTCTCTTCCAGGTTGTTGCGAGGATTGCCCAAGGTAACATACATGCGCCTTAAACACCCCGCTCTCCTGCCGATCCATAAATTACCATTATGCTCTCCTGCCTCACTCTGCTGTGAAGATGAGCCACCCTCTTCCCCACACACTTTTAGGTGGTTCCAGCATTCAGGGAACAAAGTCTGAGAAAGATGACTGTTTCCCACAAAGGCGGACGTGGATCTCCAGAAACTTGGATCTAAGAAAAGTCCACTGCCTCTGCTGGGGACTCAGCAATCCCTATTTTTAATTCTTTCAGCTTCAGACCTGTCAGGAGATAAAGTGCATGTGAGCGTGGGTATGGGACCCGCCATAGACGCAGGCAGGCATTTCCAAGACTCCTCACATCATTTATCCTTCTAGGAAATGAAGCTGTGCATTGCACAACAGTTGGGTGACACCACGCCCACTCCAGAGCACGCCAAAGGAGTCATGAATTCATTCAACAAACATCGGTTAAGCTGGTATTAAGTGTGTTGGTACTGTGCGAGGTACGGAGGAAGCGGCAGCGAGCAGGACAAGGTCCCTGCCCTGACCCGCTCCTGGCCTTCCGGAGGACAGCCACAAGTGACACGGAAATTGCAGCCCAGTGTGAGAGGAAGTTCAGGGGCTAGGCATCTAGGAGTACAGCAGCAGAGGCTGCTGGCCCAGCCAGGGGCAGTGGGGGTGGCTCAGGGATGGCTTCCTGGGGAAGTGTCCTCTACACTGCGAAATGAAAGGTGTCTGGGTATCCAGGGCAGGGAAGAGCAGTGGGAAGTTCCCGAGGTGTGCAAGAGCTTGAACTTGCGTGACACAAACAGAGGGAGGCTGACGTTTCAAGTGCACAGCACAGGGTGAGGACTGACTGGTTGCCACTGGAGGGGCTCTAGACGCTGCATTAAGGACCTGGGATTGTCTCCTGTAAGAGACACAGAGGGCGCCCAAAGAGCTTAAACTGCACAGCAGGGAGAGGTAAACACCTGCTGGAATCCTTCAGGCCATCCCGTCTCAGAGCTCAGCCAGGATGGAGCTCAAATCCCAGCTCTGGTCTGGCTCCAGCGCTTATTCTGAGTAACTGGAAATTCACTTCACCTTTTTAGACCTCTGCTGCTGTAACAAGTCAGGTTTGGACCGGGTGACATTTAGTGTTAGTCCTCCACACTCTCTAAGCCCAAACTATCTCCATCCCCTTCTGGGATTTCCTCCATTCCCTTAAACTCTCTCTGCCCTGTTTCTCTCCCTAGCTGGGAACACCCTGCAGGACAATCTCTTTCTCATCTGTCTCTCCACTAGAGCTCCAAGCAGGCAGCACTGTGCCTAACACATCTATTCATGCATCTTCTTGCTAGAAGGCCCTGGAACACAGCTGTGAAAGCCTGAATGAACCACACAGAACAGTCCTACACGCTGCACCTCGCTTTAGTGGTTACCGAATGCGCGCAGATCTGTGTTAGATCCCCAGGACAGCGGTAGGCGCTGCCCGTCCGGGGGATCTTACCTGCCATCTCGCTGATGGGCGGAGGAGCCTCAAAGGGGCAACTGAGGTGTGAACCGAGGCTCTAAAACCAACTGTTAATTAACTATTGTCATTTCCCGGCCAGCATCCCTTCCCCTCCCTAAAGGTCTCCAAGACCTAAGAGGATTATTCCAAGACTGCAGCTGGGCGGGCCACGTGTCCACAGACTGACCCATCTGGGGCGAGTCTGCAAGGCAACCACCCCACCCCTCCCTCTTTCCCCTTCCCTTCCCTTCCCTTCCCTTCCCGCTTTGGCAAAGACTCGCCTGCTCCGCAGGCGCGCCCCACGTGCCTCGCGTAAATAAGCGAGTGCGCAGGCGCACCGGGCCCGCGTCCATTGGCCGGCGCCCCGCCGCCCCGGGAGCAGGGGGAGGGACGTCGGCGCGTCTGGCCGCGGGCTGCGCCGCCCTGTCAGTTGGTCCGCGGGTCCGTCGGTCGGTGCGTCCGGGTCTCCGGCTTCGCCCTCGCCATGGCACCCTGGCTGCCGCTGCTGTCGCTGCTGTCGCTGCTGGGGCTGCTCCTGGGCGCCGCTCCCGCCCCGCCCCGCCGAGCCCCCGACGCTCAGGCCCGGGAGGCGGCGTACCCGGAGCTGCTGGGGCCCGCCCGCTTCGCCCTGGAGATGTACAACCGCGGCCGGGCAGCCGGGACGCGGGCGACGCTGGGGGCCGTGCGCGGTCGCGTCCGCCGGGTGAGGACGCGCCTGGGGTGCGGGCTTCCTGGTGCTGGTGCGCGGGGGCCCTGCTCGGAGGGTTGGGAAGTTTGGCCTGGGCCCGGGCTGGGGGGCGCTGGACGCGGGAGGGACGAATTCTGGTGATCGGGAAAGGAAGGGGGGTAGGGCGGGGCTGTGGGAGAGACGGGCTGAGGAGGGGGCCCGCCTCCCCCGTGCCTCCATCCAGGCGGGCCAGGGATCGCTGTACTCCCTGAAGGCGACCCTAGAGGAGCCTCCCTGCAACGACCCCACGGTGTGCCAGCTCCCTGTGTCCAAGAAAACCCTGGTGAGTGGTAGGGCTCCTGTGATTCCGCCGCCCCCGTGATGAGTTTGGGTCAAGTGATGAAGGGGCAGCAACTACCCCACCCTGAGTCATTTCCCAAGGTTCTGCTGGCCGGAAACCAAAATGCACTTAAGAGTGGGCAACAGGGTGCTGACTTTTCCTCACTGGGCACCGTGGGGGGGGGTGTGATTGCCTTGGAGGGGGTCTTCACGTGAGGCCCTTCCAGCTCCATCTTGCCAAGGTCTTGCTCCCATACCAGCCTCCAGACTGGCTTCCTCCTCTCTCTCTAGCTCTGCAGCTTCGAAGTCTTGGATGAGCTAGGAAAACACATGCTGCTGAGACGGGACTGCGGCCCAGTGGATACCAAGGTCACAGGTGCTGGGATAGCCCAAGGATGCTGGCATAGTTCAGACCAGACTTCACTCAGGGTTCAGCCTTGATTTCTTCTCTGTTCTAACCCTATCTAGATGACAAGAACGAGACTTTGAGTTCAGTCCTTCCACTATTGAACAAGGAACCCCTGCCCCAGGTGAGGAGCCCAGCTCCCTCTGGCAGCTGGCTGCTGCTGTATTTCCTCTTCTCTTTCCCTTCCCCTGACCTGGCTCCCTGGTGAATCTGTGAAAGATTCCTTGTAAAGGCTCCTGTGCCTTTTACAGGATTTTTCTGTGAAAATGGCTTCAATCTTCAAGGAGTTTGTTACCACCTATAATCGGACATACGAGTCGAAGGAGGGTAAGGACCCAGCCTTGGCTGTACCTGTCCCAATCAGATGAGGACCTTCCCCCATTTTGGTACCTTGGTGTTGGGGAGGAAAAGGACACAAGAGGCGGTGCATCCATTCAGGGGCCCCATAAATCCCCAAGTTCTTGCCCAGCCTCACAGGACTGGACAGCTGCCTCAGGGACCTGGCTCCTCCTCCCATCTTTTTTTCTTGATCAGAAAGCGTGGGTCTTCATCATTCTGGGTAGAATGGGAAGGGGCAAAGGCCAGATATTCTCTGCTGGTACCCCCATCTCCCCAGCATGGTAGTCTTTTCCCATGATCCCCTGTCTGAGGATGCCCTTTGGAGCCCATTTTGCTTCTGCCTTCACTCCTGGGATACCATCAATTCAGTGTGACCCAAAAAATTGTTCCCACCTCCCCCTCATCACTCAGGTCCGGACCTCTCCTCACCTCCAGCCCTCCCCAGAGTTCTGTCCTTGAAAAGAGCTTGAGGCCTGATCCAGAACCCACCTATTCCCCAGGGAAACCTTGTGCTTGTTAGTCCCAAGTGCCTTTCCTTTTATCATCTGTCTGGGTTCCAAGCCTTTCATCTCTCCTACTTCTTGGTCCTCAGAAACCCAGTGGCGCATGTCTGTCTTTTCCAACAACATGATGCGAGCACAGAAGATCCAGGCACTGGACCGTGGCACAGCTCAGTATGGGGTCACCAAGTTCAGTGACCTTACAGGTAGCAGTGGTGGCCAGAGCCCTCATGGAGCCTGGAAGAGTCAGGGTCTCCTCCCAAGGCCCCCAATCAGGGCTGCCTTATACTTTTCCCTATCCCCCCCATCCCCTAACCCACCTTTGCCCACAGAGGAGGAGTTCCATACCATCTACCTGAATCCCCTCCTAAGAGAGAACCATGGCAAAAAGATGCGCCTAGACAAGTCCACTGGCAACTCTGCCCCATCCGAGTGGGACTGGAGGAGAAAGGGGGCTGTCACCAAAGTCAAGGACCAGGTTGGACCTCTAAGAGGCAATGGCGGGACACGACTGCACTGGGGTGGGGAGGGGGCTCAGGTCTGACTCTGCCCCTCTCTTGCAGGGCATGTGTGGCTCCTGCTGGGCTTTCTCAGTCACCGGCAATGTGGAGGGCCAGTGGTTCCTGAAACGGGGGGCCCTGCTCTCCCTCTCCGAGCAGGGTGAGCATCCTACTTAACACCCCTGCCCCCTGCCCAGCCCCTCCAGAGGGCTCCTCAGGACCAGGCTTCTGTCTCCTAGAGCTCTTGGACTGTGACAAGGTGGACAAGGCCTGCCTGGGTGGCTTGCCCTCCAACGCCTACTCGGCCATAAAGACTCTGGGTATGCATTCATGGGGTCAGGGGGGCTGTGGGAGTCAGTGCGAAGGGTTCGGGCGTTGATGTTGAGCCTTAATGAAGACCTTCAGCAAGTCAGCCCTTTGACTTCATCTGTGAAATGGGGCGCTCATCTTGACCACTTCACGTAATTGCTCTGAGTATCAAGTGAGGAGATGATACCTAAAGTCCTTGGTGCACAGCAGAGGTCTTGGTGTTTTTGCTGCTTGGAGGTCTGTATTTCTGTAACAACATACCTCATCCTTGAGGAGCTATTGACTTAAACTGGCAATTCAATTCCGTGGTGGGCTTCAGCGGCCCAGGGATGAAAGTCTGAGGGACTGGAGTGGCTGTGCAGAGACTGGGAGCCCAGCAGGGATCTGGGCCACACTGGGAGCAGACTGTCTGAGCAGGGCAGGCAAGCCAAGGCAAAGAGCCCTAAGAGTGCTGGGATGAGTAAGGATCAGAAGTTGGGCATCGAGTCTCATCTCAGCCATATTTCTCCCTGGTTCCTCCCTTAGCCCCCTTAGTCTCTGTTTCGTCATCTCTAGAGGGAGGCTGTTGTTCAGAGGCCAGGGCCTTGGTCTGGGGTGGGCGAGGACCTTGAGACCTTGCAGAAGGGGCTGAGTGTGGTCCCTGGCCTGGAGAAGACGAGTGTGTGGCACACAGGGGTCCCTATTTTCTCTCCGGCCCCTTCCGACCCCGCTACTCCCCAGGGGGGCTGGAGACGGAGGACGACTACAGTTACCGCGGCCACATGCAGACCTGCGGTTTCTCTCCAAAGAAGGCCAGGGTCTACATCAATGACTCGGTGGAGCTGAGCCAGAATGAGGAGAGTGAGTAAGGGCCAGGGCGAGGGTGGGGACAGGCCGGCTGTGGCCTGGCTGTCCCTGACGCGGTCCCTCACATGTCTCAGAGCTGGCGGCCTGGCTGGCCAAGAAGGGCCCCATCTCCGTCGCCATCAATGCCTTTGGCATGCAGGTAAGGCCCCGGCTCTGCTGCCGTCGCCCATCCCTGGCCGGCTCCCTTCCCGCCTCTCCTTGGAGGTGGCCCCCTACTCTTTATTCTCCCCACCCCCAGTTCTACCGCCATGGGATCTCCCACCCGCTGCGGCCCCTCTGCAGCCCTTGGCTCATTGACCACGCTGTGTTGCTTGTGGGCTACGGCAACCGTGAGTTCCACTGACCACGCCCCCATCCTCTGCCCAGCCGCTTCGGGTCACGGGCAGGAGTTGGGCCACAGCCTCTCAGGACCTCTGGATGGGGAAAGAGAGGGAATGCTTGGGAACCCTGTCCTTACCCCGCTGTGGGTCTTGGGCCAGGCAGGAGTCCTCTGTCCCCTCTCCAATGGGAATGCTAAGGCAGTGGGAGGTGAAACTGTTTCAGATCAGTAACCTGCAGCGGGGGGAAGGGGCTGGGTGTCCTCGGTGGACTCCAGAGCCACACCAGGGCTCCGGGAGGGTGGTAGGTGGGCCTGTTTGGCTTTCTGCTCTTTTCCTAGTACCTGTCCGGGTAGATCATAGCAGATACTGCGAGAACGCAAAGGGCTGGGGGTCCCGACAGGAGAATTGGGGGCCCCTGACCCTCTGCACCCCACACCGCTCCCCAGGCTCTGGCATTCCCTTCTGGGCCATCAAGAACAGCTGGGGCACAGACTGGGGCGAGGAGGTGAGTCTTGTCCCCTTGGCCCCGGCCTGCCCACCCGGGTCCTGCCTGAGCACCCTCCCCAGCCCACTTGCCTTCCCACCAGGGTTACTACTACCTGCATCGTGGGTCCGCGGCATGTGGCGTGAACGCCATGGCCAGCTCGGCAGTGGTGAACTGAGGAGCACCAGCGCGGGACCTGGTGCTGACCAGAGCAGCCCCTTCCTCAGCCTGGCCTACGTGTCCAGGCCCCTTCCCAGGAGGCACAGCTGGCTGAGGGACAGGCGCCGGGTACCTCAGGGTGAGCAAAAGGCACTGGGCTAGGGCAACACCCCTACCCCTCTCCCCCCCCCGCCCTACCCTGAAGTTCCCCAGCGGGACCTTTGTTGACTTGTGGTAGCTAGGAGGCCCTTGGGCTGAAGGATGGTGCCCTGGCAGCTGAGGCTGGGGCAAGAACCTTGGCCTTGGGTAAGGAGCAGGTGGGAAGAAGATACTCTGGTTTTAAACCCAGCCTTGTCCTCAACAGGCTCTGGCTTCCTGCCCTGCCTTTCCTCTGTCTGATGCTATACATTTTTTGGTTCCCCCTGGATTTGGGGACATGGTTTCCTTCCACATCTAGAGAAACTATTGTAACTGCCTTTTTCTAACAGCAATAAAGAGGTGTCCTAGGCCCCAGTGTGGTGTGAGTTCTTGGTACCTAAGGGAAAAGAGGGGTGGTAGGGACTCCTGGAGGGTTGAGGTTGGGCAGCTGGTCCCGCCCAGGAGCCTAAGGGCCCAGCTTCTGCTTCGGGGACCGAAAGAAGAAGAAAGAGAGGCTCACGGATGGGTCTTTATTCAGAAGGACATGGCTGGCCGTTCTCTGAGGCCCTTGCTCCGAGACATAGATGGGATCAGCCAGAGGGAGCTCCCTCTCTCTGACTCCTGCAGAGACCCTTAGAGGTTGCGGTCAGAGGTCACTTTCCCCGTAGAGGGCACTGGAGAAGGCCACGTAGTCCAGGGCTCCAGCTGGAGCCCCAGAGCCCTTGTAGGGCACCATACGACGGATGCAGTACTCGGCCTGCTCAGCGGGGAGCTCCCGCCGCAGCTCTTCGGGAGTGATGTAGTTCTAGGGGAGAAAGGGTTGTTGAGGACCCACAGATCCTGGTCCCTGTCACAGCCTCCCAGCCCCCTCCACCATCTGGGACTCACCTTATCTCCTGCCAGGATCTTGAAGGAGGCCACAACTTGTTCCGCTGTGTCGGTTTCAGCGGTCTCTCGGGTCATGAAGTCAATGAAGGCCTGGAAGGTCACGACGCCGGCTGCGTTGGGGTCCACCATGGTCATGATGCGAGCAAACTCCACCTCTCCCTGTAGGGACAGAGGCCAGACACCGTGTCTATCGTGGGTGCTAAAGCCAGAAGGCTCCTCATGTCCCCTCCGGGCACTGTCTAGCTCTGGCTTGACAGCCCGGGTTACAAAGCGCTCTCTTCCCTCCATGGACTGTGCCACAGCCTTGGCTCTGGGTTTACGGGGAATCCTCTCTACTCAGCTGAAGCCTGCCTCTTGCCCCTGGCAATGCCCCCTATTGCCCTTGGGTCCTGATCTTTTTCTGGAGCTCTCTGTAGTGCTGTTTCCTGGGTAAAAATGCTGTAAGCTCAGGCTTTCGAGTCACATACAACCAAGTCCAAATCATAGCTGTGTCCTTGAGCAAGTTATTTTCCCTGAGCCTTTGACAGCGCCTATGAGAAATGGGGTCATTCTGCCCAGCCTTAGTGGGCATGCTGAGAGTGAAGTGCATGTGAAGGTGGGAGGGATACAGTAGGTGATCACGGTGTAGGAGAGGCACTGATGGGACTCCTGCGACAAAGGTTGGGGGCACTCACCAGGTCATACCCCATGGAGATGAGGCAAGCCCGGAAGTCATCAGGCTCCATCATTCCGTTCCGCTTCTGTGGCACATGAGTGATTATCAGACTTGGTTGTCCAACCGCACCAGCCCTCAAGTCCACTGCCCCACAGAGCTGGGCCCCTGCTGACCCGGTCAAAGTGGTTGAAGGATGCCCGGAACTCGTTGAGCTGCTCCTGGCTCAGGCCCTTGGCATCTCGGGTCAGTACCTGGTTCTCCACCTCATTGATAGTGCGGGCGATGGAGGTGAGCAGCTGCTCCCAGCCTACGCGGATGTGCTGGGAAACGGGTGACGAGCTAAGTCAGTAGGCAGCCGGTGCCTGGCCACCCGTTCGGGCTTCACCCCCAGTCCGCCGTGTGACCTGGGCAAGTCTTCCACTCTCTTGGGCCTTTGTCCCTATCTGGAGGTTCCCTATGTGCTGAGTGACCGTCCACGGCCCTTCCTGCCTTGAAGTTTGAGAACTTACTATGCACTAAGTGTTGATCACCCAGTCCTGGCCAGTCCTGGCCTGGCTTCAGATGGCTACATGACTCTGGACGGGTCAGTTTCCCTCACTAGATCTCAGTATCCCTGCGGGTGCCCTGGGGGACCCAGCCAAGCTGAACTGGCGTCCCTCCTGGGGCACAAGTGCTGGGTCCCGCCATGGCTGCCCCGGGCTTCCCCAGCCAGTGCCGCCTCCCCGCCCCCTCTAAGCCGGTGTCTCTCACCTCCATGCTGTAGACCGTGTGCTTGTTGTCGAATACCAGGCTCTCCTGCAGCAGCTGGTTGTCCCCCTCCAGCCGGTCAATGTTGCTCTTGTAGTTGATGATGTTCTGCTCCTGCTGCCGCAGCGCAGCCATCTGGTCCTCCAGAGAACCGGCCATCCCTGTGGCTAGGCGCCCCACCTCCTGTTGGGGGACACAGGCAGTATGAGCACTCCCAGGTCCCTGTGGCCCCGGCCCTGGCCTCACTCCCCGAGACGGCCCCACCCTCTGAGCATTACCTCCACCTTCCCCTGGATCCAGGGCCCAATGGCATTGGCTTGAGCCGCAAACTGTCGCCGGAGCCTCTCCTTCAGCTGCTGCCGGGCGAGCTCTTCCTGCAGCATCTGGTCCCGGCTGGGCACCAGCTTTCGGACCTAGGAAGAAGGCTGCTTGTGCCTGGGGCAGCTCTGGGAGCCAGAAGATCACTTTGAGGGGAGATGGGCTCCATCCCCTAGAAGAGCCCCTGCTACTTGGAGCCAAGGTGTCTGGGCTCATAAGGACAAGCTCTTGGGCAAGTCACACGACTTCCAAGTTTGTTTCCTCATCTGTAAAATGGAGCCAGTGATACAACAAGATGTCCGTATCCCGGGCTTAATTCTACTTCACATCAGGCCCGACGGAAAAGCGCTGCTGTTAGGGCCATTTTGCAGAGGAGGCCATGAAAGGCAGGGCGATGTATCCAAAGCCCTATGGAGGCTATGACAGATCCCAGATCTGAAGGTGGACTGAAGTCTCCATAGCTCAGGACGCCTGAGGTTCCGGGGTGGTTAGAACACACAGGGCTGGGTGGGAGGCAGGGAGGGGTCACGGGCAGCACTGACCATGTCCCACTTGGTGCTGATGTCCTGCGGTGTGAGGCTGATGTAGGGGTTGGTGGAGCTGGGCCGCAGTCCATACGTTTGGCAGATCTTCTGGATCTCTCCCTGGATCCCCAGGATGGCTCCTCGCTCTCGGTCAGCCTCCGGCAACGTAGCTTTGAATTGCTCGTGTGCAGTCAGCAGGCTCTGGGCACAGCGGGCAGGAGGCGTGAGCCAGTACCCTCGAGTTCCCGCAGCCCACGTGCTGCCGCAGCCCCCCGTGGGTCCACAGTGGGCTTCCTGTCTCCCAGCCTAGCATCTGGGGACTGGGGCTTCCCTCTTACCTCCATGCCCCAGGCACCCAAAGAAAGGGCTGACAGGAGTCGAGGCCTGCTTCCCTGTCACCCCATCTAGCACCCCCAAACTGGAACCCCCGCATCCACCTGGGTCTCCTCCACCGAGTGCACCAGCCACACGTCCTGCAGGTCCTCCACGGCCCCGTCCAGCCAGTTGTTGAAGGGCGCTGCCCGCCGGGCAAACTCCAGCTGCAGCTGGTCGATGGTCTCCAGGAGCTTCTCCATCCGCTAGGGGCCACGGGGATGGCGAGTCAGCAGCCCGCCCAGCCGGCCCCGCACCAGCCTCCAGCCCCCAGCTCCCTGGCCCCCAAACCCACCTCCAGTGCGTCCCTCCTCTTCTGGGTCAGTGTGCCCAGGGTGTCCCACTGGTCGCAGATGGCCTGGCAGCGGTTGTTCACGGAGGCTGCCTCGTGGTAGTCCAGCTCACTGCGGGCCAGAAAGGGGACGAGGAGGGTGTCAGACCACAGCCTAGATTTCCCCAACTACGGTCCTGGGGCTAGAAACTGTGCTCCAGAGGGTGAAGGCGCAAGGGTGAAGAAGGTGAAGAGGGTGAAGGCCCGGCAGGTGTGGGTGAAACAGGGCATTCATTCCTGGGGGGTGGAGTTGGGGGTTCCAGTGCCTTCCTTGGGTAGGGGACGCCCGTGGGTCCTGAGCTCCAGTCCCTGTGGAGTGTCAGTGGGGGGTGGGGTGCAATGATGCGAGAAGGGGCGGGTTTACAGGAGGAGGTGGGGGAGCCAGGGCTGATGGGCTGAGCTAGCAGGCCAGGGACCGCAGCTGAAGGGGGCCACCAGGTTAGGGGTAGGCCGTGGGGGTGGGGCAAGAAGGGGGCGGGAAGAGTGTGGGTGCCCCAATGGGGACAGGGTTAGGGGAGGAGCAGAGCAAGTGGTGACGGGGAAAGACGTGGCACCAAGACAGGGTTCCTGAACTGGGGAGAACGAAGTTTTGCGTAGGGCAGTGGGGAGCAGGGCAGCGAGGGGCAAAGCCAGGTAAGGTAGTTGTCCCCTGGGGGGCGGGCCCAGAGGCAGGCCACGCCTACTTGAGCTCCTGGGCCAGCGCCGCGATGTGCTCCACTCGGTCCTGGTGCGCAGCCAGGTCGCTCTCAAAGGCCTCGTGGCGCCGCAGCAGCGCTCGGACCTCCTGCAGGGAGGCCGACTCGTAGTCGCGCTGGCTCAGCATATCCTCCTTCCCTACTCGGAGAGAGGCCTGGCTCGGGTCACCCAGCAGCGGCCAAGGTGGGAGCTGGGTTTTCGAGCAGTCTGAGTGACCGTGCAGAGTCCTCCCTCATCTGTGAAATGCAGGCGGTTACATCTGCCCAGCCCATCCTAAGGGTCTGTTCTGCCATGCCAGAGTGATAAAGTGAAGGTCCTGTTCCTCCTGGGCATGACCTGTAAATGACCTCAGTGTCCCTGATCCCACACATCTCACGGTGGCCCTTGGTACAGTTTGGGCCTTCCAGGATGGTGAACTAACCCCCAAAGACTCTGAGCCCAGGGAGCCCCTGACCTGGTTTCCTTGGCTCACCAGGTTCTCCAGAGCCCGGCACAGTGCCTGGCACTTGGTAGACCTTCTAGGAATATTTATTGGATGAATGAATGATGAATGTGAAAGTGTATGAGAATGAATTACATTACACAATTAAAACCATAAATATAAACATCGCAGCCGCTACTATTTATGGAATGTACCTGAATTTTGCAGAGATGCTATGAGGCTTAAAGATTCAGAAACCTCCTCAGAGTCCCACAAACAGGTGTATATTTAAGGAATTCTTGTTATATCACACCACTGTTATCCTTCACGCCCATAATCCATTACTAACGTTTGTTCGTTACTTTCAGGGAGGGCTCACTTATCTGTAGGATTAATCCCTGACAGAAGACAGAATGAACGCCTTCATTCGGAGTGATGTATTCGACCCACGCAGTATTCTGCCATTGATATGCTGAGTCCAGCCTAAGTGCTGTTAGGGTTGGGGACTCACCTGCCACAGGTACAAACAAAATGCTACATGACCAGAGCATGCTACATGAATCAGAGCAGACCTACAGAAGGCCAGAGCCTGGAGACAGGGGCCCAAGTTTACAGATGAAGAAACTGGGGCCCAAACAGGAGCCGTGACTTGGCTGCACAGCAAGTCAGGGTGGTTCTAGAAAACAGGTCCCCACCTTCCTGCCAGGACACCTGTTCCTGACTTGTGCATTTTGTCAGGACCCCCCCCCCCCCCCCCCC
>RCUC01125936.1:0-82746 GCA_003697995.1 Taxidea taxus jeffersonii | reverse complement strand
CCCCCCCCACCCCCACCCCCAGGCTCCGCTCCAGATCCCCGAGCATCTGTCTTAGATAGCGAAGCTCCAGAAACTTTGTTTTCAAATCTTGTGAAACTTTATTGATGGGTTAATAGCCAACCGATCTTACTGCATGCACATAGGATGACAAGAGAAAAGCTGGATCACAAACACTTTTTTTTTTTTTAAAGTTTTGTCTGGTTTTGTTTGAAAGCGGAGTTGTTAAAGCGGATTGGCAGGTCCACAGCGGTGAGCTGAGAATCGGCTGAGGGGCGCGCCGTAGGGCCTGCGCTGTACACAAGGGGACGGACCTACGGCGGCGGGGCTACTGGAGGCGGCTGGCCGCTGTGTGTTTTTCATTTCAGTACAAAAACAGAAGACCCGTGACAGATACCCCAACTTAGGTTAACTTGTAAACAGGACAACATGGAAAGAGTTCAAACAGAAGGAGTACAAGCTGCAATTTTTCGGCTGTGTCACTCTGGCCCTGCCTGGGGGGGCGGGTGGAGGGGGGGGGCTTTGTTCTTGCGGGGGGGCGTGGGGGGAGGAGGGTGAATCCTACTTTTTTGCTTCCTTCTGACGAGTGTCCTGGGCCTTGGAGGCGGAACTAAAGATACTGGTTTGAGAGACTCCTCGGGGACCAGGAGGAGGAGGAGGGCAGGCTCTCACGGACGGAAAAATTGCAGATTGCTCACACGACACAGTCATGTTTCAAAAAGTACCAAGCTGATGAAAATACCATGATTATCCCTACTCAATGATTGCAATACTTGTAAAATGCTTCTATAAATCCGAATATGATTATCATGTAATTCCATAAAAATTATACATCTGTCTCTAACAGTTGCTCTACTAGGCTAAAACTAAAGCTTCATAGACTGTTTCTAGAACTTAACAACGCCACTGCACAGATGTAAATTTTATACATTTTTTTTTAACTGGTACAAAGAATTTAAGTTTTTATTACTTTCTTTTTTTTGGAAAAAAAGAAAAAAATAGAAACAGTGCTTTTTTATCACCTTTTTATTAATGTTATTTTTTTTTCCCTCCCGTAATATAAAAGTCAGCAATGATATCAATAATTCATTATACTGGAAGAAATATAAAAAGAATGCTTGTTGATGGCCTAACTAGCAGTTTTTGCCTAAATAACTAGCGGCTGGTTGAGAAGCTGAATACGGCCAAGTGGAATGGTTTAAAGGGTGGGTTTGCACAGCTTCGTTCAACTTCAGCTTGGATGCACAAAGTGCTTGGAGAAGCACACTCCCTTAACAACATAACCTTTGGCTTAAACTCAATGAGTAACTTAGAACCGCTGACATATGATCGTTGGTGCAGTGGGTCGTTTGGATTCGTCAGTTACTATTCTGGTTTTCCTTTTAGCCCCAATCCCGGTCCCCATCCCCTAAGAGCCCCTCCCCCCCCCACCCTTCCCCGCTCGTAAAATAAAATAAAGCAGATGCAGAAAAAAATGACTATTGTAGTCACTTACACTCTTCCCAGACAGCTGATAACCCCAGTAGCTTAAGATTCAGCATATAGAATTCATTTACATGATATAGCACTCTGGATATGGCCCTAAACCGGTTTTTTTATTCATAGCTAGCGTCTCTCTAGTTCAACCACAAAAACTCCTACAGCCAGCAACCAAACTACGGAACCTTCAGAAATTAAAGACCCACAATATTAAAATACACAGAACAAAATATCTGAGGTATAAGATAAAAAATGTAATTTTTTTCCTCTTTTTTTTTTTTTTTTTCAATTTTTAGAGCTGCTAAAATGATGGACTACTGCGTGTATTGCAATACCCAGGCCTCGGAAAGCTTCCTCTCTCCCCACATTGGAAGGTTTTAATGGTTTTGTCATTTAGTATGGAGCAAAACGGTTGTATCCCCCTCGGTATATACTAGCCTGCAATGAAGAAAGAACGAGACCCACATCATCAGCATGGCTCCTAGTCTTGGCATCAGTCAAGGGTGCAAAAGCATTCTGAAACAAAGCAATTTGAGGGGTGTGTTTTTTACATTTTCCTTTTGCAACACGTGGATCATCAAAAAAGACTCATGTGAGAAACAGACACGCAACCGAAAGGGAGGCGCCCCCTACCCCATCCCAGCTCAGTCTCGGAGGCTCTCGACAGGGCCAGTCCCGACCTCCCTCGGCGCCTCTTTCTAAAGAAGGTCCCTGCGAGACCGAGTCCCGGCGGCCAGCCCCGCCGGAGAGCACGACTCCGGCCCAGGCTGGGTGACGGGAGGATGTGCCCTGACCCCTTCCGTCGGCCAAAGCGCCGGCTACCCTCGGCTCCGAGAGCCGGGGGTAGCTGGCAGGTGGGACGCGGACCAGCTCTCCTCTCCAACACGCTCCTCAAGCGGGCTCGGTGTTGGGGCGGAGTTGCCGAACGCAAAATCCGGATGAAAATCTAAATCAGCTGCTTTACTTGCCCGGGCTCGACACTCTGGATGGAATTTGTTCTCGAGAGGGGAGTTTACGGATGAATTGCTTGGCGTCATCGAGCTTGTGCGGAAATAATACGTTTCCAAATCATGGCTGAATTTCTATGGCCAAGCTCCAGTGACGTGTCTGGTCACGGCTCTAGATGGCTACGAGGTGGCACTTAACTATTCCCTTTTTTCTAAAAGTACGGGCGATTCAAAAGAATGCCTATGGGGATTTGTTTTTAGGATAAGGACTGGTATTCTTGATCCCAAGCAGAAAACTGCATGCCAGAAGCTTTTTAATGATTGCATACGCTCTCACGTGATGGGCACGTCTTACTGTACTCAAGAGTTTTAGTGCATAGAAGTTTGAACAAGTACAGGCAGATTCACCCCACCCTCACCTCCCATTTTTGCCCTCCCCCCCACCCTTCCCAAAGCAAAACCCCAGACATCCCCCTCCCCCCAAAAAAGCAAAAACAAAAGACAACTCCCAAAACCAGCTGATTCCTTCTAATTCCTTAGGTACTAGGCACACACACAAAGTGTGCCCCTCTCTCTATTTTCTTTCCTGGGCGACTATGACTTTAAACATGAATTGTAATAGGGGAGGAGAGGCAGTCAGATTCTCAGCTGCCTGACAGCAGAGGCCTGGAAGTGTGCAGCTTAGCTCCTCTGAAGTCTGTGCTGGGGCTGGAACCTTGGGGCTATGTGAATGAGCAGCAAGGGAGGGAAAAAAAAAAGAAAAAAAAAAGTTCTGCATTGACACTGCATTCTGTTAGTGATGGATTTAATTATCAAAATGACTAATTATTCCATTAAGGTAAGTGCTCTGCTAGGTGAGACTTGCAAAATTAGAAATATAATAACTTACATGCACTACATTGCCAAGAAATTAAGACATTTATCAAGTTTACTGGGAGGATTAATGTGGCATTTTAGCTGCTGTTAGCACAAGAGACCACTTCAATTATGGGAAAGTGAGAGGACGTCAACCGTCCACCCGAATACTCAGGTCCCAGCTGGGGGAAGGGAGGGGAAGCAGGGAGAGGCGAGGAAGAGGAGGGACTGGTACTCACCATGGCACCAACGCTGTAGGTGGGGGCTGGAGCAAGTGTGTGGTGGTAGGGGTCGGCAGCATAAACTCGTCCGTAACTGAAAGGAGAACATGGGCGACGGTGAATCCATAACATGCAATTGCAAAGTCCCGACAACCCTAAAACACAAGAATTCCAAGACCGGGCCGAGAGGCCCTATTTGTCCTCAGAGGTTGGGAACACGCTCCCATCTGCCGCTCGCCATCGGAGAAGGCCGGCCGTGTCCGGCGCACCCTGCCGCGCCCTTGGCATTTCTGGCGAGATAATCACACGCTTTCCTCTCCCGTAGCGCCCTACGCTGCTCGCACAGCTGCCCCGGAGCCCGAGGCCGGCAGAAGAGGCGACTCGGAGTGGTTTTAAGAAGCCCCGAACCCGCCGGGGACCCGTCTCTCATTCCCAAGAGACGCCGACTTTTCTGCTCAGTCAGCTGTTTGCAAGCAAGCGAGACAAGGTGGGTCACGAAGGGTCAAGCAGCCTAGTCCGCCGTGAGGGTCCACCGCCTCAGAAAATAACAGATGTACTTGAACGGGAGGACCCTTGAAGGCTTTGTAGGACCTGCCCCCGCCGCATTCCCCACGCAGGAATGAGTCTGACTTGGTTTCGATCCTATCACCCCAGAACGTCTGCCTCATCAATCACTGGCTGGAGAAGGGACCCATTTCCAACAATATTTCCTGAGGACGAGAGCTCATCTTGCAGTTTTTCGACGCCCCTCTGCCATCCCCCTCCCTCCACTGCCATGCCTCTCAGGAGGGGCTTTGGAATACAGACAGGGATGCCGACTGCACTCCGGGGCTGAACGCAGCAGTCAACCAGAAATGAAGGTTCAGAGAGTTTAAGTTACTTGCTCGGGGTCACAGGGCCGAACGGAGTCACAGCTGATCCTTGAATCTCTCAGGGCAACCCGTAGGCTCCTGCCGTGGTGTCTAGACCCTCACTTGAGTGCCCTGCCCGCTGCCTTCCTGGAGACAGTCTGCACATGGTCTTGCTTGTGATCAAAGCTGAGGGGCACGTTAAGCGAGCTTAGGTTCCCTGGAAGCCGAATCTGAAATGGAGGTCCTTATCCTGCACACGCTTCGTTGAGGAGCGCCTACCAGGGGGACGGCGGACGGGCAGGCGGGTTGGAGAGTGAGGGAGAAGAGAAGCAAGGATATGGTCCTTGCTGGGGACTAACTTCTGCCTGACCCTGGGAGCTGCACCCCAGAGTGGACCCCGCCTGGAGACAGGGACGTTGGTTTTTTAATGCCCGTGGAAGTTAAGCGGGAGTCGTGGGCTTCCGTGCTCAACGGAGGATAACTTCTGGGTTCAAGGGACTCTCTCTGGCGGCGGGGGGTTCTCTGATGGAGGCAGCCGCTCTGCGCCGTTAGCAGCCCAGGCTCACGGCAGCTGGGGGAGCGGCCGCTACGTGAGATGCACGGCCGTTACCAAGGGCTTGTGACTCGTGGACTTTGCTTTAGGGAACGAAGGACCGAGGTAAGAAGAGATGCTCTGTCTGCACTGTCAACTTTGAGCTCCCCTCCCATCTCGTGAAGTCTTGGTTGCCTGTTTTATATCCTTTCCTGCCTTTCCCCCCACTTTCCTTCCCATCTTCTTTTTCACAACCAGAGGATAAGATTGTACTGATGGGTCTCCCTTGGTAGCTCACGCCAGCGAGTCCGGGAGAGTGGGAAGAAGCCTGGGTGAGACCCAAGAGAGCGTCTTTAACTCTTACGGTCTGAGTTAGACCCCAAAGGGAAAAGAAATTTTGATGATACCAAGTTCTCCTCGGCTATGTCCTACTCCTAAAGCCTGCTTTCGTGTTTCCAAGGGCTCTGAGCTCAGATGGCCTAGACGAGGCTTCCTGCTTAAACACCCGCCTTCTCCCGATCCTGCAAAGCAGGGGCACGAAGGGATGTTTCTTTTCTGAGGTGACCCTCTCAGGGAAACTAACGAACAGCCAACCCACTCTTGCTCTCCATTCTTTGGGACACCCTTGACTGATTCGTCTCCATCAGATGGCTTTCGGGCAGCAACGCTCCTTCTCTCTGGGAGGAAGAACAGCTCTAAGTCCAAGACCGAGGGTGTGTTAAAACAAGGAGGGAGGAGGAGCTTTTTGAAGAAATCTTAGATTCACAGAGGTCACCCGTGAAAGTTGGGCCTCTGCCCACATCATGAGAAGTAGATGTGAGTGGGGGTAAAAAGGACATGATCCAGGAGTTTGGTGCTGCTTTCCATTGTGTGAGAAAGTAGTCTGTCATTGGTCTAGAGAAAAAAAGAGACCACTAATAGGATTATTTTAATGTACTTTCACCTGGCAAAGCTGGTCTTAAAGTGCAAAGATAAACTGAAAATCCCAGGGAATTTAGTAAATGATGCCAGAGTGTCCCTTTGATGGTATTCCTTCAAGACGAGTAGGACAATGCCCATTTCGAGAAATTAATTTTTTTAGAATTTGGGGGAAGGGTTTTGGGTTTTACTGGGGCAAGAGGAGGAGATAACATGTTGGTAGTCTGAAACATATTCAGTGACGATGACACCCACCTCTGCCCTCCGTGAGCTTTAGCGGTAAATTCTCAGTTGGCTCTAACCCTGGGCAGAGCTTCAACCTTTGTGGAAAACCCAAGGTAACAATTTAGCAGTATTCTTTTCCAAGGCAGAAGAAAAGTACAGCGGCACTGAACTATTCCTCGTAAATGAGCAGGCTCCTTTTCTCCTCGGGGTGACCTCTACCTTCAGAATCCGATGGTTTTATTATGATTAATAAATTTCATTTCCACAGAGGAAAAGGGACCATGTCAGCTCAAACTGAAAGCAAGGAGGCCTCTTTTCAAATGCTAATTTCTAAACACGCCCTTGTGTGACCCTACGATTTAGACACAAGGTTATTAGGGGAGGCGTGGACTGGAGAAACGCCAGGCACGTCAGCGACCTCCTGTCCTCAGACCTGGCTGAGCACGGCCCAGAGGAAAAGTGGCAATTCCCAGGGACCTCGAGGGGGGTGATGGGAAGATGTCTCATGCCCGCCATGTTCGGAGGGACCTACACCCACCGCCACCACCCTCCATGCCACCCCTCCCTTTGGCCAAGTGGACAGTGGAGCAACCTGGTCATGATGCCATCAGAAATTACAGATGGAATCTTCCACGTGTCTACTTTACTCCGTTCCCGCTACGGCCACCCTAACCTAAGCCAGCCGGATTTCATCAGAACCGAATCCACAACAGCCCGAAGTCTTTCCTCCTTGCTTCTGCTCTTGCCCCTTCAAACCACCGGCCACTCACATCTGTAGCTAACAACTCCACCATCCGTCCTATCCACCCATCCCTCCATCATCTATCTAAATGTAATCGTACCTCTTTCCTGCTCCAGCTCCTTCAGTGGTTTTCCGTTCATCCCAGCATGAAACCCAGACTTGCCTGCGTCGCCCCCGCTCACTGTGCTCCAGGCACACAGGCCTCGCCGCTGCTCCGTGAACACATGCAAATTCATTTTGTGCTTTGTAGTCTTGGCCCTGGTCAGCCCTTCATAATGTAGCAAGCCTGGCAACAGTTTTGTTTACTTGCCCCTCTGCCTGATGACTGACCCCTCCACCCCTGCCAGGAACGTCAGCGCCGCGGAGGCTGGGCCAAGTCTATTTTGTTCACCTTTTTTATCTCCAGCGTCCACCCAAGCACTGGCCTCGGCGCAGGTGAGCCAAGGGCCAAGCCATCGTCGCTGCGTGAGTGAAGGCAGCGAGAGGAGGAGTCAACAGGGAGAGAAGACACTTGCGCCCATCCTCAGGATTCTGCCAGCAGGCAAGATTCTCCAGAGAGGCTTTCTGAAGATTCTAGGTCACTGTTCCCAGAGACATTCCAAACCCTTCGAGACACTCCGAAGTTTCTGGGGACTCTGGGCATACAGAGAGTGTAATTTCACATCACCCCCCAGAGAGTTCACAGAACACTGGCCAACATGCCATCAAGCTCATCAGACCCCTTTACGGAAAAGCCAACCAAACAATGGGATAGAAGATAAGAGCTTTGCTGGTGACCTTGCCATGGCCTGCAGCCATGTCATCAGGAACCCACTTTTTTTTTTTTGTTGTTAGCAAAAACAAGGCGTTTTTGTTAGCAAAAACAAGGAGGCCACCCGTGGTGCTGGGGAGAGCACAGGGCATGGGGCTAGAAGATCCAAATTCAAGTTCTGCCTTCACAGTGTCCTTTCTCAAAGACTAGGTGAGTCGCTATCAGCCTCATTTTCCTGTTCACATGAAGTGGTACTCTTGGGTCTGAGCCCGGTCTAACTCATCAAGTGCACGGAAAGAAACCAGGTACAATTTGAAGCAAGTCTACAGATAGGCGATTGCGATGTGGGGGATCTTATACGGGGCTTGCCAAGCCAGGCTCTCACTCCTGCCCAGACGTCCGAGTTAAGCACTCCCTCCTTTCTGAGTTACAGATGTAGTTAGGAGTGCTGCCTTTGAGCTTAGGGTTACGTTGGGACTAAAATGTGTAACTATGCTGCCTGTTGATTGGGAAAGAGAACCTGTGTTTGCTACAGTGCTCTGCCAACTCTACGGACACATGCAAATATTACTTCCTATTACCGTCTGAATTGAGTTGAAATAAGCTGGATGCTAATGAAATACAATAGAGCTGTGTTGGGGCCCAGACCGGGATTCTAGCGCAGTGAAGTGATTTTCTTGTAGGGACAGAGTAAGAACACTAATTAATTTCCCTGTCTGCGTTTTACTCTATCTCAATTACGAGCCTTTATGCCCTCTCGGACCTTTATTCTTCCTGTAGCATCATTTCCCCACGACTCCTGTCCCAGAGGTTGCTGGGGATACCCAGAGGGAGCAGGAAGGGGCGTGAAAAACCCTCACCCCACAGGTAAAGTTCCCGGTGGTGTGTAGCTCTCCTGGACAGCCTGACCGCTGCAAGGAGGCCCGTGCCCCCACCACACCAAGAAGTGTGGCAGAGTAGGCTTCAAAAGAGTATGCATCCTGATCACTGGCGTGTCTGTACCGTCATCAGGGGCCACAGTGCCCTCCTTGTTGGATCTAAGATATAGTCTGAAAGACATTGGGGAAGATGGATCCATGCCGGTCACACACCGGCACAGTATGAAAAGGGAGCATCACCATACTGTAACCTGCAGTTCGAACAGCCTATTTGGAGAGCGACGGTGAAGCTAAGAGATGTCCTCACCCTTCACTTTCCTGGAGCGTCCACTGAGGTCTGGATCCCAGGATGGCTCACCCAGGTCTGGGTATCTGAGGTGCCCACTGAGAAGACGGAAGCTAACCTGCCCAGGAAGAGGGGCCCCTCGTCCCACCACATCCTTCTGGTTTCTTGAGCTCTTCCAAATGAAACACCAAAGGACTTTTAAAGGAAAACACCTTGGTTTTCGCCGCCACTGCTGGTATAACCCACAGCTAGGCTGTTGCTTTCCCCCATCCAGAAAGGAAGCATCCGGAACACTGTTCCAGATCAGGCATGCTTTGCATTTGGGAAAATGCTCTGCTCCCGCACTTCTCCATGGCTGGAAAGGAGCTACAGTAATTATCAGTCAGGAAGGGGAAGAAAAAGGCCACCTGGAGGGTACCTGGGCCTTGGGGGTCCCTCAGCTCTGCCCCAGCTATTGCATTAGTGCCTGCCCTGATGCAATTGCAAATTAATCCATTTTCAAAATCAGAGTGTTATGGGCATTTCTACTTCTCTACTGACCCATCTCCTACTCATCCTTAAGTAAGAATGCAGCACAACCTAGTAAGACCCTACAGTCCTACCGAAAGAGGTGGCGAACTTCTGACAAACCCCTCGGGGATTCTGGACTGCAGGATCCGACAGGTCCCCTTGGCTTATGGGGTTTCTGGGAGCTCAGGATGGAGACAAAATCCCTCCTTTCAAAAGATGAAAGGCTGCAGCTCCGAATACGGGAGGCCACAGCAGGCCTTTCCAATGCCTGGCTGGGGATGGCTTGAGCTATCTTGTAGATGAATGTGCTCTCACTTTCATGCAGACCAACATCGACCAGACAACCAAGAAGGCTCAGGGTGCAAACCATCTTTTCTCAAATGGTAGAACATCCCAACTTTCAGCCTGCAGAGTCTGGGTTGGCATAACGTGCACTGGTTTGAGAAGATCTTAGGATAGAAATGGTTAATAACGGCCAAGATTTGCGGCAAATCTTCCAGGGTCATTCACAGCAAAGACAATGAGCTGATCTCTGTCCACCACCAAGAGACCTAGGGCCCATCAAACTGCTTCATCTCCACAGGAAGAAGAGGATTCGCAGGACCCCAGGCCCCACATCCGGGATTGCCACAAATAGGGGGAAAGTATTAGGATGGGGACAACTTGAATGTATTGGGAAAGAATTGAGAGAGAGATGGGTTAGAAGGTGGTAGTGTTCCTGCTCACTTTCCTGTGGAGAGTCTACTGAGGTCTGAGGTCTCAGTGGCTCAGTGAACATATTCTCGAAGGAAACACTCCTCTGTGATTCCTCCAGCCTCTCTAGCTTTAATCTGCAGTCAAATGGTCTACCCCTGAGCTCTACCCCCACTAGCTTTAGTTTGGATGCTGACATTTGCTGGCCAGTTTCATGTGGTCTACAGATACCATCTGTGGGGTGGGGTTGGGGGGGAGGATGACCAAGCTGTATTCTAAAAGCTTCTCAAGATACATCGAAGAGGAACTTAACCAGTCGCAAACTGAAAACATCTATAAAACCACTTCGAAAGTAGCAAAATTTCCCCCAGAACACCCAAGCAGCAATGGAAGAACTTCTCCAAATGAACATGAAGGCATCTCACCTGGACTCTGACGTTTCTGAATGCTGCTGTTGTTCACTTCCTTAGCCTGGATTTGAAATGATCACCTTCACTAATCACTTAATACGTTTTCCGGCCTCCTGTTTTCTTTGCCCAGAACCAGTGGGGAAAGCATCTTCTGGACTCTTTAAGTTCTAACTAGGAAGCCGTAGAGTTTATGCATCCAAACTCTCACACATCTGAACTGTGTATACGTACGTTCATCTGTAACACCTGTAACACCTGTGAGAAACAGACCATACCACCCACGGCGATCAGATGGCATCATCCATTCTGTACACTCTCCATGCGGTTCAAAACCTCTTCCAATTCTGGGGCGCCTGGGTGGCTCAGTGGGTTAAAGCCTCGGTCTTCGGCTTGGGTCATGATCCTCAGGGTCCTGGGATCGAGCCCCGAGTTGGGCTCTCTGCTCAGCGGGGAGCCTGCTTCCCCCCCTCTCTGCCTGCCTCTCTGCCTACTTGTGATCAGTTGAGAAGACACAGTGAGCCCTGCTTTTGGCCATCGTTCCTTCACTCTGGAACGCCTCTTCCAACAAGAGACTCATCCATAGCCATGCTCTCTTCAATGCCAAGCCCAAGGCCATCCTCCTCTTACAAAGGCTATTTCCCCTTCTTTCCGTCGTGACAACAACTGCTCTACCAAAACCACTAAGAAATCCCCATCATGGTCTGACACCAACGTGGCCCCCAGCTAGGGCTCAGTCTGTCGGGGGAACCGCTAGGAGTAATCTCAGAACGTTTGCCTCCTCTTTGAGCCACTTCCTCCTCCTGTGAATGGAGGTAATGGTGTACACTGACTGGGTAAGGCAGTTGTGAGGTTGACGGGTTACCGGCTAGTCAGCAACCCAGTGAGTGTCAGATATTGATGCCATCAACCTGGCACTGCCTTCTCTCTATCCCAGGTGGGGTCACGACAAGAAAGCCCATGGAGTGCATCGGTCAGAACCACCCTTGAGTAAGCATCTGGAGCCCCCACGCCCTGTGTAAGCAGCTCAGACATTCTGAGAGCTCAACCGGCAGGGTGAGAAGAACGAGCAGGCACGCAACACACGCTAACTACACCCTCACTTGGAGGCAAAATTAAAACACAAAGTCATGACATGCTGCCAGAGTCTGGATTATCTGTCACACCATTTTAATGACAGCTGAGTATTCCTCGCCTCTAAGAAACCAGTTCTTGGGGCACACGAACACTTTCAATACTCACCTGAGCAAAAGGAATGAAAATCTAACTCCAGAGTGGTACCAATAAAAATATAACGAGCCAGAGATGAGACATTTTAAGGTTTATAGCAGCCACATTAAAAACTTGAAAAGAAAGAGGGGCAATTCACTTTTATGTATTTAATCCAACATATTAAAATATTATCATTCCAATGGGTAATCAACGTAAAGATTATTAATGTAATAAAGTATCTTTACATAATTTTACAAATATAATTTGTATTGTATACACAATACTGTGTGATATACAAAACATTATATACGATACACAAATACATTTGCATGTGTATGCAAAAGTAAATTTTACATCATTTTTGTACTCAGGTTTCAAAATCTAGTATGTGTTTTGTACTTACAGCTTGTCTCAGTTAGGACCGGCCACATTTCAAGGACCCTGTAGCCAAATATGGCTGTCGGCTGCCGTACTGCAGAGCACAACTCTAGGAAAGTGTGTCCTGTGCTCTCCTTACCACCGACGGGGGAGATTCCTGACTGATCAGCTCTGTGGCTCCTGAAGAATTAGGAATTACCTGGGAGAACTTGTAAGAATGCAGATTTGCAGGCTCCCTCTCCAGACCTGCCCATCAGAATCTCTGGGGCAGGGACCTGGGAAGAGGAAATGGATTCTGCATTTTTAATAACTGTTCTATTTTTTTAATTCAAATTCTGCACTGATACAGCACTCCCTCCCTCACGGCTAATTCAGAGCTATCTGGATGTCCTTCATTTGTATAAGTAAACTGATAGAGACGTTTTATTTTTATAGGGTACCACCATTGCCTGTACCAAGCTTTGAACTATACCTAGTGCACAGCGAGCTCTCAGTAAACGTTATAATTATTTTTACTAGGTTCCTTTGTTTATATGTTCCCTGAACGCCCTGCACACTCCTATTATAATACACATCACATTTTATTGGAAACAGACCAATTAACTACAAATCAATTTGCTGCATGACGACTTTGCTGAATAATCAAATAACCAAAATGTAAGGAAGACAATTAGAGGAAGTTTGCTGAAGGATCAGTTAGGGGAATGGCCTATTTGGAAACTCTGAAACATTGTGAGGCTGCGTGGACGTGCGAGTGTGTGCTTCTGTGCCTGTGCGTGCACCCACATGTGTAGGTCGGGCGGGGATAGAGGGATGGCAGAGGGTATGACACCCCATGTGGCCATGAACTTGCTTCTGATAATTACTTCATCAAGTATACAGAAGCCCATTCACAGGGGATGGTTTTAATGGCTTTGGCCGTGCACTTGGCCAAGGCTTTCTCACAGATCTCCACCATTCCCTAGTGTCCAGTACTCATACAGAGCTGGGAGTGTGTCCCCAGGCTGGCTTCCCATGCCTCCAAGATGGTGCCTGGCCTGGTGGAAGAGGCAAGACTTGCTGCTGGACAGAGACCCAGCCTCCCCCTGTACCCCAGAAGCACACAAGCATGCACACACACTCTCTTGAGCAGGGGGGCAGCTGGAATTCAGCAGCCAAAACAACCAGTTCAAAGTTCCTGGTAGTTTTCAGGGGACGGACTATCCTGTTGATCTTTAGCCATTGATTTTCAGCAAAAGAAAGATATTTGGAGAACCAACCCAGAACACACAATGCCTGTTTGACCCTATCTCCTGGAATAGAACGCTCCCTAAGGCAGCTGCTCCCTTCAGCACCCTGTCCCTGCACCTAGACTGGTCCCCAGCATGACACAGTATTCAACACACACCTGCTGCATGCAGGGGATGCACCGAGTCAAATAAATACCCAGGGGAATGGCCATTTGGGGAGCCATTAAGTTCCCTTAGGGCCCCCAACATTTTTGCTATGCTCCCCAACTCACAAATACTAGTCTTTCAGGAGCAAGATAGCACAACTCAAGAGAGGAGAGGAATTCCATCTGGAACCAAAAGTCAATGTTGCAAGGTCAAAATACAAGAAGCATGTGGGGGCAGTGGGGTTCAGTGGAAAGAACTTTGTCCATTGGGATTTGGGGAATGTTACTCTCTGGACCTGAGCAATTTTCTTTTTTTTTTTAACCTCTAAGACGAGGAGGGTAACACCTCCCTCACTGAGCTGATGTGAGAAATCATCTGTGCACATAATGCACACACGCACAGGCAGGTACCCATGTATACATATCATTTATCATGCTTGCTCGTACGCAGAATTTGCTCAAGACGACAGGAAGTTATCATCGCACCCTGGAGAATTCAGCGAAGCCCATTTGAGGGACATGGACTGAGGGATGGAGGGCTCCCTCTTCATGGCAATAAGAAGTCTTAGCACTCTGTGGAAATAACACACCCTTGGAGCAAGAGGGAGAGCGTGGACGTTTAACACAGACTGAACTTCCACTTCTAACCTGCTGGCTCGTCCTGCTTGTTCTCTGGTCCAAATACAGCCCAAAGCCAACCACATTTTGGCTCCTCCACCACCATCATCCTAACCTGGGTCCCTGCCACCCTCCTCCCATCTCCCTACACCCCCACCCCCTCGCTGGGCTGCCACAAGAGACTCCCCAGAAGGGCTTCTTCTCCTGCTCTTGTCATGGGCGATCTGCTCTCCACAATGCCAACTCATCAATAGAATGATAAGGCAGATCACAGCTGACCCTCCAAGGGCTTCCTACCACACCTAAATCTCGACTGGTTTCAAATTCTCCAAGTCCTAATTTGTTCTGAGCCCTAGTGGTCTTCCTGATTTGATCTCTAAAACTCTGCCTCGTATTCAGATGCTGTGGCCCCGCCACACATCCTGCTGAGTCCGGCTGGCCACCTCAGGCATGCTTCGGCTGCAGGGCATTTGCACCTGCTGCAGGTCCCCGCTCCAGCCTCTCCACCTTGGAGAGGTCCTCTCTGCTCAGTGAACCTAAAGTAACATCGCATCCTAGTTTCTATCTGGCCCTCTGCTCTTTGACTCATGATAGCTGTTGTAGGATTTGCCAGGCAAGTGTATCACATGCCTTTGCATCTACATGTCGGGCATCTGGTCTCGGCTAGAAAGGAGGCTCTTTGAAGGAAGAGCTTCTCCTGGCTTATAGAAGGCCATGTCCTGAGGGCTCAGAGCACTTGGATACACAGTAATGACTCACTACATAGTAAGGAAGTGGCCTGAATTCCCAGCTGTCCTGCCAAACTGTCGAACTTGCTTTAGTGACCTTCATTTGGGCATAAGACCCCATACTCTCCTTCTACTACAATCACTAGCCAGTCCTGGAAAATCTCCAGCGCATCACAGTGGCATGGAACCCTCGAGTCTAAGAAGGGAAAATCATCTTGTCCCTTGTCCCTGCCATCTCTTGCAGGATCCAACTCATGAAAGGTTCTTGATGTTACAGAACGAGGAGATAGCTGAGTGTCCAAGGTGAGCGTTGGACACACGCGCGCTGGGGGCTCAGGTCTGCCGTCCAAAGGCCATGAGCACTTCGTCCTTCAGGAGCAACTAAATGAACACCAAAACCAAACAATGAATACCGCTGCCAGAGACACTGAACAAGAAAACAAATAGCCGGGCGCCTGGGTGGCTCTGTTGGCTAAGCGGCTGCCTTCGGCTCAGGTCACGATCCCAGCATCCTGGGATCAAGTCCCGCAGGACTGCTCCTGCTGAGCAAGGAGCCCGCTTCTCCCTCTACCTCTGCCTGCCACTCTGTTTGCCTTTGCTCACTCTCTCTGACAAATAGATAAATCTTTTAAAAAGAAAGAAAACAAATACAGCCTCACAAACCACACACATGAGCAAGAAAAGCTGCTTCTAACGTGGTTAGCAAAAGCAGAAATGACACGTGGGCATCCTCTCCAAAAGACCCAAGGAAGAATCGTCACTTTCCCCTTGGGGACAGGAAGAAAACCTCTTTGGTGCCGCAGATCCTACGGTCTCGCGACCTTCATCTCACCATCTTTGCCCCGAGCCACCAACAAAACTGGCCAGCTCTGCCCGACAGGCAGCTGTGTGAGAATAACACGTCTTTATAAGAATTTCAGTTATTACATTCATCGCACCCTCCAACCTGAGATATTAAGTGTCTTGCTCATTTCTTTCTTCGTTTAGAAAAACACTGAAATCCCGGAGATACCACTTATTCAGGAGACCTGCCCTAAGGAGTTGTTCTGCACGTGGGGATGGTTTTGTTGGTTAGCATGGGGGCGCCCCGGTTCTCCCAGCACGGGGGAGACGAGGCGCTTGGAGATTTCATCAAAACCATGAGTCACAAACTGTGTTGACCGGCCAGTTCTGATTTTCCATGTTCACTCTGTGAGGAGGGAGGACTGGCTGGGAGATAATTTGACATCTGATTGATACGGGTGTCTCCTTTTTCATGCTTGGTTCAAAATTCAGAGTTCAAATGGAGCCTTATGAAGCATACACCATATTATTAATATGGCCATCAAAGCAACAGGGATATCTCTCTCAATTTGAAATCTGATCAGTAGCAATCCATTAAGAATCTACTGGGCAGCCATCCTAAATCCGATAAGGCAGGTGACAACACTCACCCTTACCCAGGCCAACTTTCATTATCTACGGCCTATTTCAGGAGTCGTGCTTGGGGGGGTGGGCACTTGCTTACAAGGCCAAGTTTGTCAAGTCACCTCTTAAAGCTGCAACTTGGCAGTGTTTGATCCGTGGTGTCAAAACACAACCCAAGATACACTGGGACAGTCGTGAGGTTTAGACAGGAGACTTGGAGGCGGTGGAAGTCAGCATACCCACAGATGGCATCCAATGATAACATTTTCAACCAGCACCCCTCCCCGCCGCAGTCAGGTACCCCTCCAGAAGCATGCTCCCTTTCCAAGGGTTTGAAGATGTTGAACGTCTCTTGCATCCCAGGAACATTCCCGCCATCCCCAGCTCCGCAACCATCCATCCCCTACTATTAAGTATTAGTGACATGTTAGGGATGTCACCACCTCCCACAGGTAGAAATGGATGTTTCAGGCCAGGGGTTTAGGGAGGAAAGAAGGGGAGCCCTTATCCAGGGTTGGTTATTTTTTTTTTTTTAATAGAAATGGAGTAAGCTATCGCTTTAAAATACGAGCATGCATACCTCCTCAACTCCCCGGAGTAAGACACTGAGCCATTAAAAATATGGACACCGAGTCTTCCGATGAAACTTTTAGATCGGACAGGGCTGGTGACATGTTCCTAGCACTCTGTCCTTCCTTCAGTTCCTTCTCACCAAAGACCGTAAGTAGGGAGGGCAGCGTTAGCAAACCAGCCTTCATTTGCTGGGCTCCACTGATAAAATGTGATCGATAGCAGGTCAAGTTCTATCTGCAGCGCTCTGTGGAATGTAGGGTTTTGAAGGTCATGTCCTACTCAACTACATGTTCATAAGCTGTACAGTCGTCCCTTGTTGGCTAGAATCAACACATTGGTAAGATTCCCTAGTAATTGTTTTGGTGAAAGTTTAGGCTTAAAGGCAAAACAAAACAAAACCAGAAAAAAAAAAAAAAAAGAAAAACCAAAAAACCCCAAAACAAAACAAAACCAAAACAAAACCAAAGAACCCCGAATCTGTTAGCACTCACCTATCTTGCATTTAATCAAGTAATTCCATGCTAATGAAAGTCCAATCATAACTGTTCTGAACCACATCAAAGCAAAAAGACAGGCATTATTGTGATGGACACATCATGCAACTTTGTAGTTTCCATTTGCCAATGCCGTGATTCCAAAAGCAGAAGACTTGCTACTTGCAATAGGTTTTAAAAGAAAGGAGGTAGAGGATCTTTGATTAATAGAATGAAGATCCCCTTCTCATGAGACAGAGATATTTAATAGTCCCCAGTGCCTCTCTCTGGCTTTCTGGATTCAGTCTTTTGTAACTAGTCATTCAATAAAGATCCCAAATAATTCACATATACATCTGTGTGAACCCAGACAAAAATATGTCCAAAAACAAGTCACACGTCTGTGTCCTTAATCTCCAATTCAGCATTTTAACACAAGAGCACTGCTTATACCGTAAGATTGTACTGTGGCTTCATTCAACAGAGTTTTACTTTTCTAGATCATGTATTCTTAAAACTGGAAATAAAATACCCAAGTTAGCAAAACGCCTGGTGTCTTTTCAGACAGCGGAGCCTCAAGGCTTTGGCTATACTCCAAAGATATACGGACTTTGTTTTTGTTTTTTTGTCTTTTTTTTTTTTTTTAAACTCAACTTTCTAGAGTGACCAACTGCAGCATGTGAAGGAAAAAAAAAAAAAAAAGAGAGAGAGAGAGAGAGAGAGAGAATACTGAGCTTTGGGTGGATGCATCAAGAAGTAGCAATGTTTGTTACCTGCAGAGGTGTTACAAGAAATTTCATCTGCTGCAACGAAGACGAACTGATTTCTGGAAGAGAAGATAAAATTCACAATACTGCTCGCTCAGGGGGGATGTGCTCTCTGCCAACTGGGTGGATGTATTCAGATGCAGGGAGGGAGGGGTGCCGCTTTCGAATGGATGTTGCAAGGAAATGTGTGGATACATCTCGGACCTCGAGAGTTTAGAAAGATCATGAAACAGGCATGCGGGGACCTGGCCAGCGGAATTATGGTGATGTCGGAACGGGGGGCCATGTACACGCTGTTGCACCATCATATTAATACTGAGTGTTACCAGAACGTCATGCCAGGGGATGTTGCTAGGGCCAGGGTAATTCAAACTGTGCTTGCATTTCTGTGCTGAACGGAGACAACATTTAAAGAAAATACGGACAGTATGCTGGGGAAACGGGATACTAGTTACAAAAATCATAACATTCTAGACTCTATTATTGTGGTACAATATAAAAAAATTACTTTAAAAGGAAAGGAAAAGAAATGCTGTCATTTCAGAAGAGAATGTTATATGGTATCATGTTATGGAGAATAATTTCCTCACCAAACCAGGCTGGCTGCATAGAGAAGGTATGAGCACTCATCTACTGGGATAAATCCTGCCCTACCGAATTATTTTTAATGATGCAGTATTTAAGCGAAAATTAAAATGGAAAATGCTATTTTACTTTGATTTAGTAAATCCGGAAAGATGATCAAACTCTCTTAAGATGTTTCCAACTGTGGCATTTGCACAATGAGATGTGTTCTAATTCAGACGTACTGTTTATTTCTCTAGAAGCAAGAACGTCTGTGGGAGGCGGATTATAAAAAAGCCCCCAATGAGACTGGCTAGCCTGTTAAATGCATCAAAAGCGACCATGTAGATAGAGTCTTCTGGTTCTCATTTGTTAGGTTTTACTGTGCGTATGAATCATTAAGAAGCAAGATACTGCTTTTTTGGGGGGGGGAGCTCTTAGTTTGGGCTTCTTCAAATGTTTTAATGCTTCCAAAAAGCATCTGGTGATTGAACACTTCTTAAAACATCTTAAGAAAGTTTCACCGTTGCAAGAGGTACACCCGGGAATATAAATAGCTCCACCATTGGAAAATTCACTAGAATTTACCCTCCAGTTGAAAATTCTAGCCATTTCCACACTAGTGAAACCTAAACAAAATTATACATGCTCTGAGAATAGTACTCTATATGTTTCTCTTCCACATAACGAAGTCACAGCCAGGTTCACTTATTTCCTCTCTTAAAAGACTAAAAGTTAGTGTCCCTGGATTTTTGCTGTCTTTTTGCTTGGACACAGACTTTTTGAGTCCCACCAACATCTAGCTTCAAATTTCTGAGGTCTGAGGAGCAGTAGTACAAGTCATACCCCTGAGAATGAAGATGTTTGGGTTCAATATTTGTTTTGACTTATTTACGTCTAATTTATTCAAGGGGCAGTAAGATACGGACACCCCAAACGTGTGTATGCGATTCTTGGGTGGGCCAAATCAGCACCTGGCAGGACTTTTGTCCTATTGTGTGCCCACAAGAAGAACACGACCATGACCACCTGGTTTATCCAGAGGGCCAGGTGTTCTGTTATAGCCGTTCTCCTATTAGGGGTCAGGCCTCATTAGCTAAGTGGTTCTATCCAGTTCAGACCCTATAACCCTAGAAGACTCCGCCACCTTGCGTTCCACTTCTGCATTTTCCTTAAGGAACTATCCTGCCTACTAGACATTAGGAAAACCATGAGAGCAACCAACAGATATAAAATGATGACTGAATGAGCAGGAAAACCTAAAGAATGTGACCTACAAGCATGTTTATGAAGACATTGGACCTTTTTCTTTCATTGTACCTGAATGTTAGGAAATGTGATGGTTGTCCTTCACAGCACTCTTCCTTGGGACAGGATACGCTATTTCTGAAAAATAATGCTACCACTTCTCCATTCCCTTCTTATTCCTCTCTCTCTCTTTCTTTCTTAAACCTATATATTTTGAATTTTTTAGAGTGTCTTTATGATTCCTGAGCAAATATCTGAACAAAGGGGGTGACTCAAAGAGTTGGCTCAGAAGACAACCAAATATCAAGTCAAATCTACATCAAAGCATGAAGTTATCACCAAGAGTGATAGCATAGGGGATAGGCAATGGACTGTGCAGCAGTGCCAAGGAGGAATTATGACAAAGTATCTGCAAAAAAGTAGTAGCCATTTGGATGTATCAGTTCTATACTGATTTTTTTTTTTCTTTTAACTCCATGCAAGGAGTCCTACAACATCCAGGAAGATGTCCCTAACAATTCAGCAAACTGCCTTTCTATGGAGCACATTAATTCCATGGAGTCAACCTGTATGATCAGCCCTCCCACCACCACCCCCCCAACTATGCTACCCTTTAACCAACAGATTATGAATACAATGATCAGGAAATGCCTGCAAACAATAGCCTGGGGAGGGATGTCAGGCCAGTGTGGCCTCCATGTGAGGCCAACAGAGGAATCTGGGTAGAGTTGTAAGGGACAGGTTTCATGGTGATGTCTCCGTCCATTATGTTATGCCATTTTTATATACTGTCTGTTTCTCCCCACTGGACCTTTAAGACCAATGATCTATCTGAGCCCATGAATAGATCATATGTGACCCTCTCTGTGGAATCATTTACCCCACATGACCAGAGAGAGGTATGGTCAAAGAGATTGATGACGTCACTGGGAAGTCACTGCTCTCCCTGAGCAAGGTCAGGACAGACTGAGTGACCACAGCAGCTGCAGGTGCAGTCTGGACAGTGGGCTCACCTCTCAGTGCAGAGAGGAGGTTAGCAGGGGGCGTGACCCCTTATGTAGTCCTAGTCTGCTCTGTTCTCTCAACAAAGACACAAGAACTTGCTCTTCAAAGCAGTTGCACTTGACTTTCAGCAAAGTGGTTGTAGATGATAAGGCCTGGCCAAGTAGTCCTCAGCCATGGCTGTACTGGTAAAAGCACCTCGTGACCTTCTAAAATTCCCAGTGACCCAGGCTGCTCCTGAGATCAGTTAAAAGGGAATCTCTGTGAGTCTGTCTCGGGCACTAGTCGTTTCCAAAGAGCTCCAGGCGACTCTGTACAAGCCAAGGTTGAGGGCCACTTGCCTAGCTGAATGGCTCTCGTGGGGCTGCTCCCCAGGCTTACAGGGAGAGGTGAAAACAATGTGAATGCCGGTGCCCTTCCCCTGTGCTCCCAGCTTAACCGGTTGGGGCACAGAATAGAAGGAGGTGGTTCGGGAGATGCTCGGCAGTGGAATCTTCTATCAGTCAGCGCGGAGAAGCACTGAGTAGGGCACAAATGCCACGTGGAAAGGAAGTTGACTTAGAGTCTCCTGCAGCTTTTGCTTCGCTCTGCAACTTCCCTTTGCCACCCACCGGGATAGCCTCTCAGGCAAACTCCCTGTGTGGCTGCTGAGGGTATAACCACAAACACCCATACACGGCTCAGGAGCGGTCCCTTCTAGTTTCTGGAGGCCTTCTGAGAGAATGGACACCGAACCTCGTTTTTGAAAGCAAAGCTGGTCTACGATGGCCATGCTGCCACGCTCTCCGTATGTGCTTCCTCCCCTGTTCCTCTTCTCTTAGCACCTGGCATGGAAAACTCAAGAGCATCTTTGTTGGGTCTCCTCACTTTCCTTCTGAGTCCATATCTAATTCTCCTTACCATTTTTTTCCCCCAACGTGGAATTTTTCCTATTTTTGAGCCCTCTCTCGACTGCAGAATTTCTCAAACTTCCCTGAAGACAAGACTTAGCTAGAGTGCTTGTTAAAAATCGATACATGTCTGGGTTTCAGCCCAGACTGCCTAAATCAGAACTTCCGGGAGCGAGGTCTGATCATCTGTACATTTTGGGCAGAACCCAGACCTGGTGACTGACCAGCTCTGGGGGCCTCATTCACACTGTCCTATGTGGCTGGTGCTCCTGGAGGGAATCATGGCCCCAGGTAGTTTGTACCATGGGGAAACTGGGGAACGTGGCTGAGAAATCTCTTGCAAGTTCATTCCCATTTTCATTTCAGAGCCCCAACCTTTCCCAGGAAGACTGCTTGACAGGGGGAGGCTTGGTGGGAGGAGGGAGGATTACGAATTTGAGAAAAATAATAAAACGGTTGATTACTGAGCACAAGAGAGAAGGCTACATTTGTCTGGAGTCTTTGCAACATTGATGCCAAGGAGCCACTGGCCTGATGTCAATGGAGTATTTACTATGACAGGTGGCTGCCGAGCCTTGTATCTACGCATTAAATAATTTAATTTTCCTGACCACCCCTCTTCCTACCCGTCTTCACAGAGGAGGAAGCAGAGGAACAGCAAGTCAAAGAGCACACAGAAACTGGTAAGTAGGGGAGATCAACCATGGTTGGGTTGGCTCAAGACCTGACTCTTATTCACTCACTAAGATTGGGCTCAGGGGAGCCCACGTAGGGGTAACGGGTGGGCCGTGGAGGGTCATGTCTCTACAGAGGGACTTTCTGATACCGTTCTGAACCTTCTGTTCCTCCCAGACAAAATAATACAGTATTTGGATTCCCCTTTGAGTATGATGTTAATTGAGGCTTGAGAGAGATAATTATATTCTGCTTTAACAACTTGGGATGTGGAATGGCATGGGCCATGGTCTTACTCTTTTCATTCTATTACCAAACTTCATTATGTTTTACGACGGTTTTCATAGACCAGCCATCTAGACTCTGAATCTGACTCAGCTGGTGGTGCATTTAAATTAGTCCTGTGACCTGCCATGTCATCCTTACGTCCCACTTTTCTTCTTAGGCTGAATCTCATCTCTCTGCAATTTTCTTTCTTCTAAAAATTACCCACGGCTGAATTCCAAGAGACGAATGAAAAGAGTAGCCAGCCAGTATTGCTGGAGGGAATGAGAGAAGCTGGATATCAAGTCAGAGTAAAACCTGCAGTACAGGCAGGGACTGAGGGAGGACAGACGGGGAATGTTCTCCCATTGGAGAACACCAGTTTTAAATTGCACTGTTAAATATTCTGGGGGCTTCTCATTCTGTGGCCTCTTAACTCTCTTATGTGACTATTGTTACACAAAACTCAGGGTGGATATCACTCATGGCAAGTTTCTTCTTGTGCAATGCTATGTGTATTGAAGCTAGCACGCACGTGCGCACACACACACACACACCGATATGTGATTAACCCCCCCGCCAAGGCTAGCTAGTAAAAAATCCCTAGAGCCTTAGAAGTTGCTCTTCTGGTCTGGCAGATGGCAGTCAAGATGCCCCACGATGACAGTGGCACAAAATCAAATTATTCCTATCTGTAGATTCTGGGGGCACCTGTCCCTTACAAGGCAGAGTTTCTCAACCATGATTGTCTGTTACAAATCAGCTACTGTGTGTGTGTGTGTGTGTGTGTACACACACATACATATATATACCTATATATTTATGTGAAATGCTAAAGACCAAGTCTATTTCCCAGTCTTTTAAGTTTGAACCTTCAAGAGTGGTTCCCAGGCCTGGGTATTCCCAAGAAACCACTTTGGTGGTCCTAACGCATGAGCCAGCACGGAGAACTCATATTTGACTGTGTGAGTATTTCTTTGAACTCACATGCCCTGGCTCTGCAGGAAAAAGAGCTGTGTCCTCTAATTTTTCATTTAAACTGCACTAGTGTTGACTGCCACGGTTTTTAATGCTCATTACTTTAATATTTGAAAATTGCCTTATATTATTTATACCTATTATTTAATACATTACTTACACTTATTCATTTTTTACAACTGTGTTTATCAGGATGCTTCCCTTTAGACACGGGGACATAGGGCAGAGATGCACACTCACTGGGGATTCTCGCCGGTATGTGGTAAGAAGGTGCTGGAAGGGTCCTAGGGAATCCCACCATGAATGTTTTCTGAATAGTTAAACGTAACATGCAGAAATAAGGTGCTTCTATTAAAATCGTTCTTGCTGGCTTTACTAAATACTGTACTCGACTTGTTCATTCAGTCCTCGGATGCTTTGCTACCTGCAGGGCACCCAGCTACCCCACAGGGACAGGGCGCTGTGCTCCTGCCCTTTATAGATGTGGAACATCTATACTGGGCTTGGCTGCCTGGAAGCTCATAACCTAACTTACCTTTCAGTTTTACTGCCTAGAAAGCGGGACTTATTTACTTGGGATCAGTATTTTAATTCTCTCCCCCCTAACCACTGGTTTCTAAAAACTCAAGCATTATAAAAGGCCCATTCAGATTCCTATTTCCTCCTGCCCTGTGGTTATTTTTTTTTTAAAGGATTTTATTTACTTATTGGACAGCGAGAGAGGGAACACAAGCAGGGGGAGTGGGAGAGGGAGAAGCAGGCTTCCCGCTGAGCGGGGAGCCCGAGGCAGGGCTTGATCCGAGGACCCTGGGATCATGACCTGAGCTGAAGGCAGACGCCTAACGACTGAGCCACCCAGGCGCCCCTCTATTTCTATTTTAGTTTTGAATTAGGTGTGCTTTGAGGGGCTGTGGCAAACTGTAGCATGAGATGGGGTATAAACAAGCCAGCAAGCAAATGAGCTATAGAATCCTCTGAAAGAAACTATAGAAATCCTCTCCTGATCCTTTTTGTCTTATACCCTTTAGCATATATGTAACATCATTTCATTTAGCCTCAGCTGCTATTCCTAACATTGTGTATATTAAAAAAAAATATTAAGTTTAACTGGGAAAGGGGAGAAGTGCTCTGAATCTACCCCTGATTTGAATATTTGAATATTTCTCTCCCAAACTTCTGGGCCTCAGAAATTCAAACCCAAGTGAACCTCCAGTCCCTAGAGGTTTTGAGAGCAGTCCACTTCTGTGATTTTTGTTTTTCCAACCTTGAACAATCTCCACGGCTCTTTTTTTTCTCAGCTAAAAACAGAACTAATGGTGAGCCTGGAAGGCCTGCCGTGTCACCTTCCTGGGCCTCAGTTTCTTCATCTGGAAAATGGGAACAAACATAGCACATGGTCCCTTAGATTTTTTTTTTTTTCTTTTTGCATTTTGATGAGAACATGAATGTGAAAGGATTTTATCTGGGGGGAAATTGCCAATAATTTTGGCTATGTGTATTCCTGAAGGATAGTCATCTTCTCTCCCCCAAAGAGAGAAGGCATTTGTGTTTTTAAGTGCAGGACTTCCAGGACTTTAGGCCAAGACGGGGAGAGTCAAGAGCCTTTTTGAGGTTACAAGTCCTATCAGAGAGAGGCGGGCCTCCTGGAAGACAAAATCCCACCTCAGGTTTGGTTGGGCAGAGTGAAGACAGGCACAGAGGAGCCCGTCATGAGAATGAGTTTCTGATGCAGTTAGAAACAGGTCTGGCCCGTCATAGGAACAGCTACTTGTGATCTCTTGGGGAAGCAGCTCTTGTACAGGGGAAAGGAATCCTGGGCTTGTGGAGGCCCATGGGGGATTGGGGTGGGGTGGGGAACACAAGGTGTCCAGGCTGAGGCTCTGGGGCTACAGAGGCCACACTGAGAGGGTCTGTGCCCATCTATGAGTTACAGGCAAAACAAAGTTAGTGTGATGGTGGAAAGTTCCAGAACCTTACAGATCCCTGGGGGATTCCTATAACCTGCGACCACCCCAGGCATTGGGTTTCTCACCAGTGGCCTTGGGAAGACAGCAACACAGGCAGATTTGGTTTAACATTTTGAAAAGTAATTCTCTGCAGAGCAACTGGTTGTGCAGAAATCTACAGCTGTGGAGGTATAGGGGCTGGGTTTGTGAAGGGAGAACCGGCCATCTTCCTGTGAGTATCCCTGAGCTCCTCCACCAACAGGAAAGACGGGCTGTTTGACCTCATGATTCCCAGTTGCTTCTTCCTTCAAAAACTTTTTTTACCCCAAACTATTTTTCTTCCAGTTTTACTGGTAAGGTCCACAAATAAAAACTGAACACAACTGGGTTACACAATGTGCTTTTTTGGAGCTGTATAAAGTGATGACTTGATACACAAATACATTGTGAAATGATCACCACAATCCAGGTAATTAACATATCCATCAATTCATACAGTCACCTTTCTTTGCAAGTGGTGAGAACACTTAAGTTCTACTCTCAGCAAATTTCAAGTCTCCCTCCTTTAAAACTTCTGGAACAGAAGTCAACATTCCAAAACAAAACAGAAGCCCATCTATGGTCAAAACCTGATTCTAAGCCAGAAAACCTGCTTCTACAGAAGCAAAACAAAATATGCCCATAGTTTAGTGATGCTGATAATAATAATAGTAACAGTAAGATAATCCTGAGTGTCATTTAGTGTCAGGCGCTCAAGGAGCTTTCTGTTCATGACCGCCACTAATTCAGTAACAACCCAATGAGGCGGGCATCACTCCTTAGCCCCGCTTTAAAGATGAGGTAGTTGGGGATCCAACAGGTCCGTTAGCCTGCCTGTATTATCTCTGTAGTAAGTTCATTTTGCCTAAATCTAAGTCTCTGACCATATTCTATAGATGAACAGCAAATATTTGCTGATGCATGCATCAAAGTACATAGAGTGATTGTAAAAGACTTTGCCTCACATCTGGACCAGAGCAATGACAAGTTGTGGGCAGCTGAGCAAGGCATGGCTCCCCAGAAATGTTAGTGTTATGGGGGGCCTAGGGGTTGCCCAGTCTCAACGCGATGCACACTTTCAAGTGGATTTAATTTTATTTGCTTACTCTTGCCTGTATACAGTCAGTGCTTTCAAACACCATATGCTTGAAAATATCTGTCAATCAACAGCTGAGTTAGAGAACCCCATGAATTTTCACCACCTCCTTTAATTGCGAAGTAAGGTTCAGTTTCCTCTCCAACTGTAATCGGTATCAGTGTCTTTATTTAGCAGATGAAGAAACTGAGGCTCAGGAAAGCCGAGACAAACCTGATGGGACTATTCCAGATTATGTTTTACATTCGTGTGAGTTTGTTAGGAGATCAAGGAGACAATGCTAGCATGAAATCACTCTCATTACGCCGTGGTCTCTGGGGGAAAGAAAACGATTGATGGTGGTCCTAGATGAGTTGAGGGGGGAACGTTCCCATAAGACGGATTACGAGGGCCCCACAACCATTGGAGGTTCTTAGTTTCTCACTGAGGAAGGGAAAGCAGAGAGAGGCTTAGAAACTAAGCATTTGCTAAGACAGACTCTCCTACACTCTGCCAGGTTTGTGGAGTGTCAACATTATTTACTGAATATTGGGGTGGGATTGAATCTTGCCCTTCATGGTGGTGCTTCTCAGATGTCATACGCACCGCCCAGGGGTCTTGAAGGCGTAGATTTGATACAACAGGACTGCGGTGGGCTTGAGAATCTGAACTGCTTACAAGCTCCCGGGGAGGTCAGCACAGTTGATCTGGAAACTGTGCTCTGCAGAGCAAGGCTCTCAGAACCCTCACAATGGACCACCCCAATCTTGACATTTCAGAACAGACTCAGGCAATCGCTCTTTCCCTGTCCTTTGTTCTAAGTCTGAGATGGAGAAATTGAAGAAAATAATCCGAAGAATAGAAGAGAAATGGTCCACCATTCTGGGAAAGCTGTGGGGCTGACCGTGTCCAGGACACAGGTTTAACCCGTCCCCACGCCCACTCCCTGAGCTCACCGTCCACTAGCTCAAGGTAGTCTGCACACCCTCTAACTACACAGAAATGGTGAGGAAGATAAGCCCCTTGTCTTTGAGTGCGGTCTAGAGTTTCAAATGACAAAAGTGGACCACGAACGGAGTCGGGGATTGACGGGATGATCGAAGCATCCAA
This sequence comes from Taxidea taxus jeffersonii, assembly GCA_003697995.1. Lineage (NCBI taxonomy): Eukaryota > Metazoa > Chordata > Mammalia > Carnivora > Mustelidae > Taxidea > Taxidea taxus. Next base: position 55,132 of record RCUC01125936.1, on the reverse strand, counting down.
CAGTCATGGTCTTCTTTGTGAAGGAATTCCACACCTGTGAGCGAGGTGGGAAGTGTGATCCAGATTACGAGATGCTGGGTGTATCTCTATAAGCTCAGGGCCAAAGCATTTGCATTTTAGGATAATTAAGGGGAAGGGTGCTTAGCTTTATGTCTCATCCCCCCACAATCTACTGATCTGTTGGAACACTCACACATCCTTACGCGGCACGCATCAGCCCAGGATCAATGACAACATTCATGAATTAGTTCCTCCTTACAGAGGGTCCCTCAACCTTTCACCTCCAAACTATCATCTAATTCCTGAAAGTGTTCCCTACTCTACGTGTTTGTGTGTGTGTGTGTGTGAATTAAATATGAAATACACTATGGTTTTCAGGAGAATTTAATTCCAGGGGAATCAATCACTGTGATTCATGCCAGGGAGGCAATCATGAGAAGTCATTTGTTTCTGTCTAGTGACTGTCCATAGGCGCGTACCGCATATAGACATGGAAATAACGTAGGGGCCGCACTTAAACGGAAATCAGTTCTTCTGGGAAAGAACGTCAACTTCTCTTCATAGATACAGGGTCAGACCTTATTTTGATAACTTAGAAGTAAATACTGGAAATTATTAGTGAAAAGTTACCTCTCACTCCAAAAGATAGCACAATGACTTAAAAAAGAAGGCAAAGAAGGGAGGCATCTTCAATATAGGTCATAGTCACGCACTAAGATTGTATTGTGTGCCTGTTCCCTTCTCCTTCACGGGGATGCTGCCTTCCAGGAGGAATGCTCTGTATATGCCGTGTAAATGGGCCCTCCAGGGGCCTCCATGTGCTCCTTCTCATCGGGGGCTTCTGACCTGCCTCTAGAAAGCATCCGGCTTTCTTACCTGCCTTGAAACCCTTCACAGCTGAAGGACCCTGATGGTGCTACTAAAGGATAGGTTTCATTTGCTTCTTTGTGGCCTATCAAGTCAATGATCTGCAGCCCGAGAAGGGTGTAATTAGGCCATGACATGACCAAAGGACTTGTTACATCTTGTCTCATCACTGGCAAAAGTGTCTACCCACATGGCTGTGACAGCTATGGTCTACTGGGTTTGGAATTTCCTTTAATGTCTCCCCAACTCCTTGTTGGCCCAGTCTGTTGACTATTACAGTCTTGGTTCCCTTTTTTAATGGCTTCAATTACATACATGTTCATCCAATAGTGCATAACAGTTGTTAAGCCATTATAGATTATGGACCGAAGGCAATTAGTTCTCAAAACCAAAATTTGAGCACTTTCTCTTTAAGTGTGTGTGTATATGTGGTGCATGTCTGTAAATTAAAAATAAGAGAAATTCAGGAAGTCTACCAGTAACAGCCATGTTTCATTTTGGCATTGGGAGCTTTGGGTCCATAAATAAACACTAGTTTCAAAAAATCATATTGATGCCACCATCAAGAACTATACAGCCTCTCCTTCACAATTTCAGAACCATCTCAATTATTACCAAATATAATCATTGTGGATCTGCATAGCAGGTTGGCAGAAAACATAATTAAATTTTTTTTTTGGTGAACGCCAACTGGGAACTATTTGATCCATAGGGACAACAGATAAATTACCGGTGGTTTTGAGAGCAGGAAATTGGACTCTCTTCTTCATCACTAAGTCATGTCTTAGCTGTGACTACTTGAGACTGCAAATGTGCCTTGACCGGACTTTGTTGACAATAGCAGAAGAAGGCAGAGACAGCGCAGGACGACTGATGGAAATTGGGTTCAAACTGCCGTCATGGGACGTCCCAGAGCACGTGGAGAATCTACCTGGGAGGAGCACACATGTTCTCTTTCTTTCTGGGACAGTCCAGTAGAAGCCTGCTGTCCTGGACTCGTCGTTAACCACAGTGCGTCCCTTCTCTGTCTCGAGTGTCGCATTCTGGATAATCGCTTCTAGGGTCACCCTAACGACCCTGCTTATCTCATCAGGTTGTTCCAAGTTCCACATGGTACCTGACACACAGGGACACTACCCAAAAAAAGTGGCTTCAAAATAGATATCTATCTCCATGGTGAAAAGGAAAAAAAAAAAAGCGGCAGGGAAGGTCCTAGAGGACTGCTTACTTCAAGGAAGGCTGACGCATCAAAATCCCAACACCAGAGAACGGATAGATTGGCAGGCTTCTGTAGCCCCTCCCCACAAGGAACTTTGTCCGGACAAAACAGAAACAAAGCAAAACAAAAGATACTCCTGCAACTCACTGCCTTAAAAAGAATTTGATTCGCATATACGATGACCTACCAAGTTTTTAAAGACTTGTCCACACCACATCCAGCTGAGCAGATCTGGTCACTGTTCTTCCTAAACTCTTGGAGTGCCTCTAGCATCCATTAAGGATATAACAGATTCCAACCCCTGAATTTCAGAGATTCAGGCGGAATTGATGTACCCTAGAGATTTTTGGTTTCCTCAATGCTCATTCCTGCCATCCAGATTAAGCTCTGATGGGAATACACGAAAGTAAACACAGGTACACTCCGTGTACTGCCCTTCGTGTGCCATATCGGTCACAGCCAAGGTCTCAGTACTTCCAAAACGCCCTGTAATGTGGAATCCATACACCCCTAAGAGATGAAGTGATGGTATGCCAAGAAATTACTTCTCAAGATTGCTCCGGTAAGATGCCACAGAGCCTCGGGGATTCAGGGCACAGACTTGAGCTTTCAGGCTGAGCCAGAAAAACTCGCTCAGCTCTACAGAGCTCAGCTTCCCAGGCTGTAAAATGAAGGGGCAACATCCCCTGTGCAGTGCCGGTGTGATGGGGCGACGGGCAGCTCAACGGCACGGCATCTGCGGGGCAGTTAGCACAGTGCCCAGCGCGGCTGGTGGGACTGTGCGGGCCACGGCTGTGTTGCCATTGTCATAGACGATCTGAGTCCAAGACTGCTCACCTCCTACAGCACACTTGGGGAAGCCTTAGTAAAATCATGCGAATACTCAAGTCCTCTACTTCTATCTCGCCAATGTGGCGACAGGAGTACTGTCCTACATACTGCAGGTTTTACTGAAGAAATTTGTTTTCACCTGGTGTGTGTGCCTTGTGATGGGAAACTCACAGGCAACACAGGTTTCTTTCTAGTTACCCTAAAGCTGCCTGGAATAATTAGCTTCCGTCTCTCCTCCTGAGGGGAGCCTGACTCACAGAAAACATCTCCCAAATCAATCAGTTAAGAAAGTGAACTTTAAACCAAAAACAACAAGAATATAAATAAAAATAAGAATATACTACATGCTTATATATCTATAAATATAAATACTATGTACATATATATATTTTTTTTTCTTTTCCTCCAACCTGGTGTTCTGATTTAAAAAGCTGGACGTGCTTTCCTAGGCGCTGTGGTATAGGATGTAAACAGAGGCATTAATGACTCATTTCTGCTACATTTCTGTTACAAGTTGACAGAGTGTGTTTTCTGAAATTGCAGAACCTGGGAGAACTCATCAGGGCATGTGAAAACAGCAGAAGAGATAAAGAGCTGAAACCAGGAACCACCTTAAGAAGGCTGCGTCAACAAAGGTCCAGAGAGGTTAACTGAGGCTTCCTGCTGTGATTTGATTCCACAGAATCCAGATCCAAACCAACGTCCTTCTGACCCCGGATCTTTGTCTCAGCTGGGAGATGCCATGGGACAGAGATGCTTCTGTCTGCTCTGAGCCTCCATGAACGGAGCCCTCAGCTCCTTATTCATCTGAGAACCACTGTCTTGGCCTCACCCCTCACTGAGGCTTAGAATGCACTCACTCTATTTTTCGATGGTGGATTTCTCGGAGAAAATAACTGAAAATGTAAATGTAAGATAATAGGGAAGCTACCACACCCTTGCCAGCTTTTGTTTTGCCAACTAGGAACACTAAAAGCAAAATTGAATGAAAAAAGACAAAACAAAACAAAACAAAACAAAACAGCAGGTGCCTGGTGGCTCAGTCCTCTAAGCATCCAACTCTTGCTCTCAGGTCTTGAGCTCAGGGTTGTGAGTTCAAGCACTGAGTTAGGCTCCAGGCCCAGCATGGAGCCTACTTTAAAAAAAAAAGAAAAAAGAAAGCAAGAAAGAAACCAAAACAAAGCTACCGTTCACTGTCATCATTTCCTAAAAGAAAAGCTCTTTTCAGGGCATCTGAGAAAAAAGCCCGGCTAAAGCCTGAGGGCTGCCAAGACCAGGGAGCTCAAAACCTGGTCACATTACGTGGCCAGGTCCTTCTCCTGTCCCAGCAACCTGGTAAACAGGTCATCAGAAGGAGTCACCAGGTCTCGAACTGGCCTTGGGAGACAGGGCTTTAACCAAAGCCCCAGGATGCCATCTCCGAGATCTTGCCCAGCACACATCACAAAGAATGAACACGGGGGCTTGCTGCTGATCCTTAACCTGAGAACAGTTTCAGCCCTATGGAACCGGGTTCAGACAGCAGGGCTGGGGAAAACACAGATACTTCCCTCCTCTGCTTTGCATTGTCTACCCTCATTGAGGGATCTGCATTATCCACAGAAGAAGAAAAAGTAAAATCATTAAGTCCCTGAAGTACAACGGTATTTTTAAAATTAACCTTTCTACCAAAAAAACCCCCCCAAAAATCAAACACCAAAAAACAAACCCCGAAACAAAAACAAAACAAAAAACCCCCAAACCCTTCCAGCGGTAACTTAAATGTTCCATTCAGGATGTTCATGTGTTTGTAGCCTGACAAGCCCTTAACCTTTAGTCCGTATCATTTGATAAGGACTCCGAAGAAAATGCTACATCATTTTAAATGTAATTACCAGCCTTCTTTTAATGATGCCATTTCTCTATTATTTAATCTGAATCCAGAAAGTAAAAAGTCTTAAAATAGATAGGGAGTACCTGCATTAAATGGAAATCAACACAAATTCTTTTACTTTTTCAGTTTGGATCAAACTAAGGTTTTATGTAAACAATTTAGTTCTATATTCGTTGGTTCTAGATCCTACACGAATGATAAACTATGATGCGAAGGCAGAGAAAGGTTCTTTCCCTACCTGTCCGTATGTCCACGTTCCTCCCCCCCTTCCTCTTTCCTTCCTCTCTCTCTTCCTCCCTTTCCTTACCTCCTTCTTCCTCTCTCCTCTTCCTCTTGTGCTCTCTCCTTCCACTCATCCTCCCACACATCCGTTTATCCATTCACCCGTCTACGCAGGTACATACGCATGCTTGTATCTCAGTCACCTTTATAAATTTAAAGTGGAGCAGACCAGATTCTCCGTGACCTCGGACACATGCCGACTGAGTCTTAAGAAAGAGCTGCTCATCTATTTCTCTCTGAAATGGAAACTTTTACTCACAGTTAACAAATGTTCTACCATGGGGCTTATGACTCCCTGAGTTTGGTAAGTCCTGACCCCTGTGTAATAAGATTTACCTAGAGACTCATGAGTCCTTTGTGAGGGCCTGAGGCACAGGGGTGTGTGTGTGTGTGTCTGTGTACATGCTTCTCTCAGCATATGTGTATGTATACATGGACACACAACACACACACACAAATATACGAGTATGTATATATATTCCAAACACAGAGAACAAGGTCATTGATACTAGGGCATTTTCCTTGAGTTTCTATTAAGTTGTGCTATGAAATCGCCAATATTCTACCATTTTGTCACAAAATAGCAATTTTATGTGATACAGTCTAATACTACGTTTCCAATGAAATGTTAAGGTCTCAAAAAAACAAATGAACAAAAAAGGTAGAAAATAAAACAAATAAACAAAACCTTGTTGCTTGTTGTCTCTTTTGCTCATTCTAGGGGCACCTGTGCAGCCTGTCTGTCCAAGGCTCCTAACGTTGGGAGGTCTTGAAAGGAAATGCCTGTCTCGTGTGGAAGAGGAAATGGCCCCTGGTAGCTGTCAGCACAGCAGGATCATTGTGAAACTTCCGAGTGAACCACCCTGTAGTACTTTCTTCTCTAGCTGCTGGAATCTGGTTTCCCTCTGCCCTAACGTGGGGGGCATTCTCATGCACTGGTTGTTAGGAGATGTTAGAAGGTTCAGCAAGCAGGACAAGCATGACAGATGTCTGCCTTTCCGGAGAGAGAACATTTTCATCAAAGCTATATACACATCATACATACACCCCCAGATATTTGTGGCACAAGTCACTGAACAGGGACTATCCCCTCCGCGCCCCACCTCCTGGTTCGGCTGCTCACAGATGCATCCACAACCAAGTCATAAAACACAACGAAACCAAGAGCCAATCCATAAAGAGAAGGCTGCCCCAGGCTTAATTCAAGCAAGCCATTCACCGAGCTAATGTGATGGTGGACCTGTCGAATCCAGAACGCATCACGGACACATCAGCAACACCAAATGCATGCAATGACCAGATGACCATCGCCCCACTGCCATGCTTTGATCGGTTCAAGCTCAGAAAACAATCCCCTTGGAAAGTCTGGACCGTTGGCTTTCCCTCAGTCAAAGTGAGGTTAAAAATGAAGATTTGGTGAAGTGCTTATCACTCATTTCCTAAATGCCAAGGAGAGATGTTTGCTTATTCTCATTAAATCTGTCAGGGAAACTATCAAATTACCTAGTCCGGGCAGGTCTCTTGCTTTTGGGGAAATCTCTGCCCACACCAGATGGTCTTCATTCTGGAGGTCAGCATTCAGCAACTCTCAGGGTGCTCCCAGATAATCAGCATGTGATCATTTAACCAAGAAGATGAGGAGGAGGGAGTTGCAAGGTGCCCATCAAGGACCTTCTGGACAGTCCTGAGGTTACTGGAGTTCAGTATTTTCCAAAGGTTCCTGAATCTTTAATTTGTTGGAGGACTTAATTTGTGCTGATAAAAGGCAAAATTCTATCCACTGGGGACACCAACTTCTCTTGCTTTCTACACTCCTGAAAAGCGAATCTCATGGCTACAAGTGAAGTTAGTGGCTGTTTCTCTTTTCATCCTGTTGACAACCAGTGAGCGTTACCAAAACGCTCTCAATTCCTGCTGATTTTGTTTCCTATTCTGAAGGAGTTTCTTTGGGTTAAGAAGTTTGTTTTTCTTTTTTTCTCTTTGTCATCCTGCTTGTCTTCTAGACAAGAAGAACCCAGAATCTATCACTGCTGATACTAAGCTGGGATCATGTAAAAATAAATTATTACACAACCCCGAGATAAAGTCTAGAAACTTGTGATCTTTCATCCAGATTCAAAAGCTATTCTGATAATTTCACATTCTCCCCAAATATGTGTCTTCTACCAAAGGGACGGGTCTTCCTTCTCTTCACCTGCTTACTGGAAATATAAGGAAGGACCACCATGTCATAAATATGCTTTATAAATCGAACCAGAAATATCATTTTAAAGATTGTTTTCTGGTTATTTGCCTATTACTGCATTTACCTCAGTGTAATAATCCCATATGTGGCAAGTGTCTTGCTCATGATCAAATTAAAGAGGGCTGGTCATCAATTTCCACAGCAAGCAAGAAGACCCAACATACAAATTTCTTTCATAAACAGCAAGAGGCCAATTACATGGACAAGAGTATATTTCCTTGGTTTCTTCCACGGAAACGATTACACTAACATGGGAACTGTAGACTCGTTCAAGATTTGCCAAGCCAAGAACGAGGGTAATTTTCAGTAGGACACACTGCCAGTGAGGAATCTCAATAATGTTTAAATAACAGATTCTATACACATATTTGCACAGGGTGGCCCCCAATGCAGCAACACTTTAATTTTCAAATGAATGCCAACAGAGATGGCCAGATTCTCAAGTAATTCTATTTAAGAATACTATTAAATATTGTTTATTTTTTAAAAGTATCTAAATGGGTCTTATTGAAGAAAGCGATTTAAATTATATCTTTATAATTAACCTTTTTCCAACTTGGGGGAAGATGCGTTTATGCTGAGAAGCAAGATAAAAATCCAAAGAAATAAATCTGTTTAAGATTCTTATAATTATGCAGCAGGCTAAAGTCACTATGATTATAATTATATACAAAGTGGGTGTTTGAGAATTTAGCATCTAGAGATATTTTCATAAAAATAATTAAGGGTTGTTGGTGAACCACCTTACAATTGATACTTTGTGAATCTTCAGTGTGCAGAATTTAATAGCATTAAGACTTCTCATTTGTAGAATGAGCTCTAGGATTTCAAGATTGCCATCAGTTTTATGAGCTTTATTGACCCTCTCTAGTTTCCTAATCCAGTGTCAAAGTATACTGAAGACAGGAACGTACATAAAAACATATTTTGTGTCTTGGCAAGAGGATGCGGGGTAAGTGGATAATTTATGTATTTAGAACTGTATCTTAACAAGTGTTTGGATTTCTTTAGAGGCTCCCTCCAGCCTCGAGAACTCGTTAGGGCTGTTTATAAGGAAACGGTAATACTATCTGCACACAACCAGGTAGCAGATCTCACTTCTCTCTCGCCCAAGAGCCGCTGCAAACACGTGTATGCATGGGGTTTCCCAAGTGCCATTTTTTTAGGGTTCAGCTGTTGATGTTGCTTTCTTCTACCTCGGAAGAAATCTGCAGCTACGTCGAGCTAACGACACATCTCACGGGAAATGGAATGGAGCCGCGGAGAAAGCACACCGCAGCAAACCGGGAGAGGATCTAAGTCACAACAGGCCAGGGAGGAAGGAGCACCAGTGGCTGCTGACACTTCCGACTCGGGGAGGGTCAAGTACATCGCCTGCTTACCTGTCTGACCCAGCATGCCTCAGCCACACATGCAAATCGTTACCGCCACTGTTTTATCCATGAGACGTATTTTTAAATTAAAGGAGTCATTACCAAAAATAAGCACCCTCAATGACATTTGTACATGCAGAGCCTCTGAACATTCACATTTATGTCCTCAGAAAACAGAGCCAACGGGTTGCATTCAAATATGGAAACGCACTTTTTTTTTTTTTTTTTTTTGCCTTTTTTGCCTTTTTTCCCCCACCCCTCAGGCACCTACGCGAAAATAGCTGTGGCTTGCCATTTCAGTAAACCAGGTCATCTGTCAAGCCTGGGCAAGGGGTAACGGAGCTCCTCCCCAGCCCGGGCCCCTACCCCCGCCATCCATTCTGACTTCTGCATTGCTTAGGCCCTCTCTGTCCCGCTTCTCTTAACACGCGGTGTGCGTGACACATACACCTGGTTTATCTCAGTAGGTTCAGACACGGGGCCCTGCCGGATAGAGTGAACCTCCTCAGGAACGCCAGATACATCTCCCCCATTCCTTCGTGTTGGATCAAAAAAAAAAAAAAAAAAGAGGTAACGGAGGGAATGCTTTACTGGGTGTGGAAAAAAAAAAAAGAAAGAAAAAGAAAAAACAAGGGAAGCAGGTGACTGAGGTGGAGGAAAACCTGGCGGCTCGTCTTCTGGTGTTCTTCCTAGGAGCTAGAGACCATGGCTGCTGCTTACACGGAAGACCGTGGGAAGGCTGTACGGGGACAGTTTGTGTGTGCATGCAAGGGACGCTGTCGCAGGGATTTAGAGAGATCGGAAAAGCAACTACACGGGCACGAAACACAGCATTTCGGGTCTTAGCAGAGAGGGCGAGAGTTTAGGATGGTCTAGGCTTGATGGTTCATTCTCTACGTGGCACTGTTCACCTTCACCATGGGCCCTGATTTGGGGGTGCTGCCTCCCCAGCAGTCATGCATGCGCGCCAGAACCAGACGAGAATCTTGTTTCCCACCAGCTAAGTTCATTTCCAGGTAGTTGTCAAGCAGGAGGAGGGAGACTCTTACCTGTCACTGTAGGCAGCGGCAGTGGCAGGGGTCGGCTGGGCGTAGCGGTATGCAGCATAACCACCCTAAAATGCAAGGAGAAATCCGACTCAGGAATGCAGACGAAGCCAACTCAGGGGTGCCCAACCGTGAGGCCGCGCCAGAACAGCAGTAACCCACATCTACCAACCTAACGTGGAGGTTAATGAAAGCTTAGTACCAAAGCAGAAGGACAAAACACACTGGAGAGACAGGGGCTTGGATACCGACCCCCCTGGATGTTAAAGGTTAGCGGTTGTAAGCGTTTCCCAAAGGAAGAACCCAGACACCCTTCTAAAGAGATGTACCTAGACGGTTAAAGGTGACCGTGTTGGGGTAGGAAGGGTTACGGGGGATTCTCTAAACACCCTGTATACTTTGCTGAACTTTCCAGATTTTCAAAAATGATTATGCTTTGCCTTTCCTTATTAGCCACTACCTTACATCTTATTCAAACTCTCCTCGATGACTTCCTTAAAAATCCAACATAGGTTGAGCTAATGCCCTCCTGTCTTACATTGATATTTCTAAAAAAAAAATGAGATAACGCTTTGATGGAAAGTTTATTAGTCATCTCTTGCCTATGTAGCTATTCAACCACTGAAGCAATTAAAGAGGGCTGTGTTTAGCTTTCTAAGTGTTGCATAATTATTTCAAAAATGGAATGGTGAACACTTGTTACAAATTCTGTCTTTTCCGCTAAAGATATCACACTGGTGCAGATAGGGAATTTGTCTGGTGCAGAAAATATGATAAAGCTTTCCAATTTGTAAATAAAATCATTAAGAGAGGGGGAAAAAAAAACCTGAAAAAATAATTAACATTTAGTTCCATGTACCAGTTACTGCAATTGTTCAATTAAGCAGAGGACAAGCAAATGGTCATATTCGAAAGGAATTGTGTTCAGCGGAGCATTGATTATCAAACTGTGAAAATAACCGAGCTTCTTGCTCAGCAGACCACAGCGATACATCAACCACTGTCGAATGCTCTCGGCACAATTAACAAACAGGATCCAGTCTCTACCGATAACACAGGGAACGCTCGGGTTCTAATTAGAATTCACCGTCCCACAATCCTCGGAGGGAACAGTTCCTACCCTCACCATAAAGGGGCAACTCTGAACAGACTGATGGGTTCGAGGACACGCCCCCCCCCCCCCCCGGCCCCCAACAGCCAAGCTACTCCTGTGTCAGAGGGGACCTAACAACAAAATCAGGAGTGACGGGTACGTTACAGTTAGCTTCGTGCCTAGGGGACAACCCAGTGGTAAGACAAGGACACGGATGCTTTCGCAACGTGGACAGTGTTGCCGCAGTAATTTATTTCTAGCTTCTTCTAACTTTCAGAGTAGATCTGCCACGACTTACATAGTGATTCAAAAAATCTCGTTTGTCCTTAAAGAAATTTGTCCTTTGGATCAGCCCTGGAGAAGGCACAATCCAAGACATCTAATCAGCAATCATTTGGAGGCAGTATTTAAAAAAAAAAGTCTCCCTTGAAAAATAATGTGGAAGTTAAAAAAAAAAAAACAACAAAAAATGAGGTCTTATCCAGATACCACCTGGTGCTCCAAACACCGTGTTCTCTAATTAGGAATGGGGAAACTCATTAAATGTGCTGAAGAGTTGTAAAACCAAAGCGGTTGTCACACCAGCACCAAGCTCAAGATACAGAATGATGGGCTGAGGGGGAATTAGGTCCCCAGATTTCTGGAGTCATTCTTTTTATCTGCTTGTCCATCTCCTAGGCCGGACATGATGCGCCCGGACAGACACAGGTGTGCAGGTGTGTGTGTGTGTTAAACCACGAGGGAGGGAGGGAGGGGCTGGAGTTGCTCGCTGATGGCTAGGAGGTGCTAACCGCCACCAGCCGAAAGCTTGGGTGGGAAAAAAAGGGTGTGTGAGGGTGAGGGTGTGTGTGTGTGTGTGTGTGTGTGTGTGAGCGCGCGTGCGTGTGCCTGTTTCCTTCCAGGGTAGAAAGCAAAAGCCACTGCAAAGGTATTTGCATCAGGGGCCATGTAAATCAGTCATGATTTGGTGACCGTGAATTTGGTCCCAGCAAGGATTTCTAGCAACACCCCTCCCCCGCCCCCCCCCCCGCATACCCTCTACGTTGAACTCTGTATGGGTCCCCAACTTCCACGATTGTTTCCATCAGGGAAAGTGGGTAGCCAGTGTGATAAGTGTCGTGCAAACAGCAGGTAAGAAAAATGAACCTCACTGACCACCGGTCGGTATTTACTGTATGAGCCAAAAATGGATGTGTGTGCAACTGGGATTCCTCCGCCCAGCAGATGTGCTCGACTCTGGCGCCTTGGGAAGGACCCACCATCTCCATTATTTTCACGAGACCTGCCCATTTAAAATAAGTGTGTGCTTCTACATGAGACAGGCGCCAATGGTCAATGCCCTGACAATATCCTGGTCTTGGGCATTTAGGAATCTGTTCACCAGCATTCCCTACTTAAGACTCAAGGTCATAGTTGTCCGAAGTCTGCGGAGGCAATGGAGAGATTGTGACCTTGAGCAGTAGGCTCCTTCCTGTCCAGTGGGTGTGCTGGTGGTGGTGGCGATGTTCTGTCCCTGAGCTGTCCAATACAGTCATCATTGGTCCTTGAGTGACTACTGAACACTTGCAATGTTGGCTGGTGAAACAAACTGCAATTTTTAATCTGTCTGGTTTATTGGACAGTCCGTGTCTAAGTGATCCCTCAAATAGGTGATCAGCACAGAAAGAAAAAGGTCAGGGGGGCTTGATACCACCACGTGTATGCACTGCACTGTTTTTTCTTTTGCGATTTTTCTTCTGTATGAAACCCATATTAGGGGAATAACAGAGTTGTGTATTAACTGTGTATGTGTGCATACACTGTAAAATGATCAAAAAATACAAATTGCTTTAATTTGCCTTTCTAACAGGTGACTCTAATCAATTTTATGGCTCCATATTTTGCAGCTCGCTGAGCATAGCCACAGCTCCTGCAAGGTTCTGTGCTAATGTCTGAAAAAGGAGCACTACTTCCATTTGCTGGCACCAAACCATGTTCATGTGGAAACCAGTCTTCCTGACTTTAGGACAGAAATGCGTCCTTGACAATTAGACTTTTTTTCCCACCACCAAACCAAATGGCAAGCACAACATGGTTCTGTGCTCCCTACCCATAAAATATACTCGTTTTTCACATATTGGGCAGCAAGCTATAAATGAGACCTTATATAAAATGTAACTCTTGAAAGGCCATTATGAATTCCCCCTTCCCACCTCTGCCACCATAACCAGAAGTGGCCTTAAAGATCCCGAATCGGAATTGTTTGAAACATTTCCTTTGCTAGCCGGACCTCTGGAGGTTGGGGCAAGTTAGTGATGGGGGACCTCTAATGGTTCTCCAACAAAGCATTTTCAACAATGCTCTTCATGGGATACTAAAAATGGAAGGAAATGGAACTTTCTGTGGGTTTTGGAAATGCTAAATTAAATTAAACGAAACTGGCTACCTCATCTGTGGAACTTTCTAAAACAATATTGACGAGCACCGTGGACCCTCAGTGCATCTCACAGTCCTTTAGCAAGGGAAATCACTTTTTTTTTTTTTTTTTTTTTTTTTTTTACTTTAGAGCATACTTTTGGAAAAAGATGTTCTAATAGCCAAATGACTTAGGAAGAGAGGTGAAATGTTTGTGCTGGTGGGGGCATGGGGATAGGTAATACGTGCGTGCATGCATGCGTATGTGTTTCGCTTTCACCTAACTGTATAAGTAGCAAAGGGCTTAATCCTAGACAGCAGCCTCCCCATTTCTGAGAATACCCAAAGATCTCACTTCATGCAATCTACAAGGTGGGTTGGTATATACTGGTACATACACATTTTACTAAAAGAACAGTTAGAAGAACATTTGGAAAACGAAACGCTTAAACATAAATAGTCACTCCCTATGGCTGTTTTTGGAGTGTGGCAATGAAAACCAGTTTTCCTGAAACCTGAAAATAAAAGTTGATCCTGGGAATTCAAATTATTTTGTTCTCTCCTCGATCCAAGGTGCCCCTTTTTGTACTTACTGGATTTCTCTTTACAGTTTGATTAATTCTCATGGTTAAAAAAGAATGTACTTTCTTAACTGCCAACAGAGAACAGAAATGGGAACCGCATGTTACAGGGAAATCCATGTAATAAAACTCCCACTGATGATTCTTAGTTTTACATTCTTCTTTCATTTTACTTGACAGTTTTAATGTTCATTGGGAGAGTCGGCCAGCTACACTCCAATAGATGTGTTGCTCTTTTTTCTTCCTACAAATTGGTTCATTTGGGGGTTGCTTCAGCAGTGAGTATAATAGGGTTGAAAGCTACAGCAATGGGTATGCAATAAATTTATAAGAAGCTACAATGAAACCAGGGAAAGTTATGTTAGCTATGCTGATCCTCAATGCAGGATGAATGCGTTTTTTTGTTTAAGCATTCCAGTTGACTCCAGGAACCTACTACAAAGTTACCAAGACAGCTGATACAGTGAAACCTTGCAAGTCTTTTCACTGAGTTTATATTAATTGGGTATAGATGCATTTTAAGCCAGGAAATTTATAGCCAAGTCAGAATCTATATTTTGATACACTCATGATCTAGCAAACAGGGGAAATCTGAGGATACGCATCTCTATTCTAGAACCATTCACACTGAAACTGGAAAATTCAGTTAAGTCTTTCTTCCTTCTATGTTAGAGAACATCTCCCCTCCCCAGAATCATCTTGTTAGTAGGATTTCACAGCAAACCCACAATCATAGTGATGAGGTTTTCCACCAGTTGGGATTTCATACCTGCAGCAATTTATTGCCATACACAGGCTCTTGATACACTACTCTATAAGGAAACAGAAATGTAATGTTTTCAATGCAAAAATGAAACAAAAGAAAACGCATAAGTCAGACAGAAATTCCAGAGCAATTCATTTACAAGTTTGCTTCTCTTACATCCCTAAGACCTGAGAATGACCCATCGAACCAAGAGGAGGAGGAGGTTTTAGCTGTGGAGCTCTGTAACCCAGAGAATCCAGAAGGTGCAGGTGGGGATCGAACCCTACTGATTGAATTTGTGCCACAACCTGTGTTTAGTTTTAGAGAAGAAAAAAGGGTACTTTCATGGCTTCCTATCCTTCTAAGCATAGTGCAACAGTTTAAGTTAACTACTTCAAATTTCTCTATCTCATGATTAGAATTCTCTGGGATACCGGAGGCTTTAGCTTTGATGCCTAATTATTGGGGCAGTTAAGACTGTATCAGTACCTTTTTTTTTAAAAATTGAAAATCGAGTAACAACAGAGAGCACAACTGAATTTCGTGATGAATGAATTACACTGAGCTACCAAAGCTACTTTTAATATATATGGCTGGAAAAATTATGTGTGTGTGCATGTGTCTAGAGAAGCTGCTGACATTTATAGATGTCTACGTTTACCATCTATCTAACGTGGACATGTCACAACCTCATTCAAGTCCAATACCAATAAGATCTCAAGGAGAATCCCTTGGATAGGATGCAGTTTTTGGATGTAAGAGTTTTCTGGGGGCAAGCCTAATCTATCATGTGGGTAGTTCCAGTTTAAAAGTGAAATGTTTCAGTTCTAGGGCAGAGATCGAGGTAGTAGAATACTGTAAGAGATTTAGGAACCCGCCTTAGACAGGGGTGTGTGTGTGTGTGTGTTAATCTTTAGTTGCCCTTAAATTTAATAAATTTAAGCCTGTGGACCTCTGCCTGTGAACATTCTAGGCTCCTCTCTCTCCCATCGCTTATCGGAAAGTTTCAAGTAGAGATACCGTTCCCTGTGACCGGCCTACTCCAATATCCTCTCTATTATGCTCTTATTTCTCATCTTCCTCCTTTCCTTTCACTGCATTTCTGAGTCTGGCTCAGTGAGGGCAACAAGGTTACCCTGTTGGCTCTGGGCTTAGGCACGGAGTGAAGCCAGGTGGTGCAGGCTCAGACCCCGGTGTCGTTGAACGTTTCTGGACAAACCATTTTCTCTCTTTTCTGAAGAAAAGTTTCCCTCTCTGAAAACAAAATCGGAGGAGGTAACGGGTGGAGGCAACTGCTCCCCTCTGGGGTAAGGGGTGGGTCAGGCAGGGAGGGCTGACCTTCTTGTCCTGCACAGTAATGCTTAACTCCTTGGTGGGCGGCTGCCCCGAGGTGACGGCCTGCCCCGCCTCATTTTAGCGGACTCGTAGCCAACTCCCATTGAAAGCAGGGTCCTAGGAATAAGGACGTGGGTTTATTTGGAGAGGTTCTGTGTTGCCCTAACAGAATTTAAGAACCACGAGAACAGGCACTGGAGTCTCAGGGAGACATACCAGCCTCCTGGCTGTGTGGATGGGTGGAAAGCTTAGGGCTTCCTTACAAAAAGGGAATACGGTTAACATCTGCATCCTCTCTCAGTGATCCTCTCTTTCTGGGTGCCCTCTCCCCATCTGTTTTCTCTTCTTGTCTTCCCATCACTATCCCACCCCACTTTCCACTTAGTACCTTCTTTTGAAATAGCTCTATTATAATGGCCTTATTTCCATTTTCAGTAGTTATCTTTCCATCCAATGCCATACCCTCAGCTCAATCCCTGAGCGGGGAAGACAAACGTCAGGCTAAATGGACTTAAGCCACACTTACTCTCAGCTCTGTGGCCTCGTGAGTTCCATAGCTTGACCCCCAAACAGGTTGTCAACCCCATGGATCACTACTACAAATTTTTTTTTCCTTTACCTTGACTCATTTTCTCATGAAAAAAAAAAAAAAATTAAATGTGCACCACTGAACAATCATGGTGAACTTGCAGATTTGATAGGCTGGTTATGTAAGCTAAATTCCTATCTTTTGAAATAAAAGTAAGTGTGTGTGTGTATAGCATGTCCCCGGTGGAAAGGACCCAGGTAAAGACCTTTTATACACCGCCATCCTTCCTGGCTTCGAAACCTGCTACATCCTCTCTACAGAGTGGCCACCCACACTGGGCCTGAGTCCCCTGTGGCCAGAGTCCGGGCTTCTCTTGCAGGTCCTTCAAACGCTATATGCTCTGTTGGGACTGAGAAATGCCCAAGGGCTCCAACATCAGGTGGGGAAGGGATGGAAAGGCCTTGCAGGACAGAGAGAAGGGGTGGAGGCCATGGTCTGGTGCGTATGCTGGGACAGCTTCTGAGGGGGTAGCGCTTGAGCAGGAAGAGCTAGAGGGTGCCTGCCTGTGCTGTCCTTAGCAGTGACCCGAGTAGAAGCTCACTATTCTACAGGAAAGTTAAAATCAAAGAGGACATTTAAACCTATTAGAGGTGACCCATGTGTCTATCACATGTCCCGGGACCTCTCAGGATTGCCCTAACCTTATTTATTGTGCACTGTCTTAATGAGATTAAAGGAGCAAGCCAGAAACTTTCTATAAATAAAAGAGAACCTCTGAACCTTGTTACTCCTCATTCCTTTAAGAAACAGTGCCCCAGGGGCAGTACCAGTCATCAGAACAGACGAGTACCACAAGGGAGGCAGGGGAGGCAGTTTGAAAAAGCACATTCCAGAATGTAAGGTACTTCTAGCCAAGAGGAATCCTGCTCCATAAACTTTAGAGTGCAGGAAACATTCGTAGTCTCTCTTTCCCTGAAATGGACATAAGGCCATCGATGAGCCCTTGTTTGGCTGCAGTAACAGGTGGTCTAGTCCGTCACTGTGCCCCACAGACACACACCAAGGCTGCCATCTTACACAGAGCAGAATAGTCAGGAAGGTCTGCAAGCTCTGAGTTATCTCCTTGGAAAGATGACAGAAACAAGTGCTGGGTCGACAAGGCTCCAGGTTATTTCGGTAAGTGCTTCTGAACCCTAACTGCCTATTTGGAAACACCCCCTGAAAAATCTTATTGTTGTATAATATGAACAGCGGAAAAATGATATAAATTTTTTTTTGGCTAGAAGAGTGGCTTGCAAAGAACGAGAGAAACGTCTTCTAAACCTTGACACGGGGAAGCGCAGCATCGCAGAGTTAAGAAAGGCTGCCCCCAGAGAGAATCCCTGCGTGTGCACTGCCCAAATACCGGCAGGGCTACGTCACTGCGCCCAGCAGGCCTGGACCAGAGATGATGGCTCTGGGGGAAACAAAAGTCACTAAAGGAACTTAAAGCACAAAGGGACTTTTTTTGTAGCCTTCCTCCTTGAACGGAATTTATCTTCCTGCCTTAGTCTGGAAGCTGGTGCATTTGCTCCCTCCTGCGGGTCTCTGCTCCTTCCACTTGCTTCGCTCTCATGGATTCCCACTTGTAGGCTCTAGTGCCAACCAGCACAGACACATCTGCCCACTCCTCTTCCTAGTGCATCCTTTCCCCATGTCTGCGATCCAACAGACTCTCCCTTTGGGCAGCTCCTCCTTCCTGCTTCTCAGACATCTAGGAGGCAGCAAAAGACATCCACTGGGAATATCCACAGGATGGCACAAATTGATAATTCAACCAGTTGCTCTCGGTTTACAAATGAAGAAACTGAGGCACAGAGAGGCAGATGCTCAATAAACAATAGCTATCTCTGTTTTTAGCTAGGCTTACTAACATATACTCCCCTACTCCCACTGGTGGGGGTTGATGGAGACAGTGTTTTGGTTTGGGGTGTTTTTGGTTTTGGTTTTTTGCCTTTTTTGGTAGATTGCTTTTTCCCCTCATTTTTCATCTCTTCTCTTCTCCCTATTTCCCAAATTAAAAAAAAAAAAAAAAAAGCCCTAAGAAAGCCCAAGAGGTATGCTCTATCTAGAGGCTACCTTGGGAGAGGGTGTAGACTGGCTGTTGGGTTCGTTGGGTTCCCAAGGATGTGCATGGGCTCGAGACGTCCAGCCCCAGTCTGCCTCTCTATTTACAATGGTATGCATTGAAAATTGTTTGTTTTTTAAAGAGGACATCTGGAGGCATGGATCAAGCTACACAAAAAGTAAGAAATTTGTTGTTTACTGGGTGCAGGATGTTTGTTTAATTTTGAAAAAAAATACTAACCCACAGGTTATAATAAGCGTGTTTGCTGCAATGATAGTAGAACTCAACTATATGCATCATTGATGGAGATTAACACTGTCTCCAATTTGCAATTACTTGAAACTCAAAAGGAAGAAAATTAAATAAATAGTGTCTTTTCCATTTTCTAGTAAATGTTATCAACTGGTCAGAAGTATAGTTTTATTTCTCTTTGTTATCTAGTTTATAAGACGAGAAATATGATTCCAGTAAACTTATCTGAGGTCACTTGTAACAAAAAAGTATATGATTTAAAAAATAGCCCCCGGCCCTGCCCATCTATTTTAAGCTGCATTTACACCAGGTTATTTACACCAGGTTGTGTTCCTAACCCTGTAGCTAATATCATGATGTGGGAGAAAAAGTGTCTCTAGGTCCATTTAGGTAAGTTTAATTGTGGTCCCACTGAGAACCACCCTACTCTTTTCTGAAAGCAAAAAGCCTAATAAAGTGGTACCTTTTAATAAACAATTCTAAATTCAACAAACACTTCTAAGTCGGTAATGGTTTGGGGGGGAAACGGAAAGAATAAGGAAGAAAATAGGGTTTTGTGGTCAAGCTGGCATACATCTTGTTAGAGACGCTTCTGGCTAAAATCATCCAGAGGGAGTGGGAGGGGTTCTTTCTAGAGCTGTTACTATGAACAAGTGAATGCATTAACGGGAAAACAACAAAAAAAGAAAAGCCGCCATGAAAATATCTTTCAACCCTCTATGGCTGATAACTCCAGCTGTTATCCTAAATATTATACTGCAAACACAGGGACCATACTGAAACCTTTGGAGCGAATTTTTTGTTTGTTTGTTTGTTTTTGGGTGGGGGGTAGTCTTTAATTTGACACCAGAGAAACACTGTATCTTTTCGGGGGCATGTCTTCTGAAGTTAACAAAGGAGCTAATGCCATCCCATAACAGCCGTGATGGCCGCTGGGAGCAGAAGGTCTTCTGCCCTGCGGATCTGCCCCGGGACCCTGTCCCACAGAATGCAAAGAGGAAACTGGCAGCAAACTTGTAAACAGAATGACTCCTGGAGGAAACAGGGGTGGCATGCACGGTAGTGAGTACTTACATAAATGTCTGCACCATAAAATCCATCCTGGTAAACAACACTGCAAGGGCACACACACAAAGAGAAACATCCATATTAGTGCATTTCCCCATGCAGACACACCAACCCCCGCACTGGCGAAGTTAGTCTGGTCACGGGATCCGAAACACAGGAACCGAGGATAGTTTTCACATTGGTTAAGGAGGTTGGAGACAACAGCTCTCCGTCAGCCCGGGAAAATCAGGCCGGGGTTCGGTGCTGGCCCAGAATCAGGACGTGATGGCATGCTGGACACCAGACTCCCCACTCTTTCCCGAAGGGGAGCGGAAGTGCAAGGGGAAGGGCAGTTTAAGTGGCCTAGACAGACAGGAGGGTCAGAGTTTGCATTCAGTCCCATCGCAGAGCTCCCCCCAGGGGGATAAGAAAACCATCTGCTTAGAAGGTGAGATTGATAAAGGGTAGGGGGGCACACTGCCGCATTTCCAGTGCGTGTGAGAGCTGAAGGACTTTAGGGGATCCAGACGGCCCGGATGATTCCAGAACTGTTCTTCTACATTCTCCCACCCAACAGAATTCTATTTGGTAATTCTGGGTGCCACTCTTTTGTGGCAAATGTAGGAAAATCTCTCTGATTATGTGGGTGTGAGCAAGTGTGCATGTGTGCAAGACAATGCATGTTTGTGTGTATGCATGTGGGTGGATGTGTGTGTACCATGTGCATAAGTGTGTGTGTGTGCGCAGATGGACGTATATGGTGTAGAAGCTGTGCAGTGATGTGCTTGCACATGTGTGCACACACATGTGCTCCCGTGTACACATGTATACACATACATGTACCTTGTGTATATTTTTATAAATTATATCCAGGCCAAGCAAGCCCCACATTATGACTGAACAGCCCTGGCCTCACTGTGGCTCTCCTGTCACCATCTAAACAGCCATTCCGGAGAGAAAGGGACTTCAATAGGAGGCGGAAAATCTGCTGGACTTTCCCGGAGGTTTCTTGGTATACCTTGAGCAAAAGAGCCAGGAAGAAAAGCTTACAGCCATGTGATCACGGGAAACTGGCTCGCAGTTCCTAAGCATTACAGTGGGTTTCACGACCATCGCATGGAGCCTGATGCCGCATGCAGATCCCGGGAGGATCACAGGATGGACGGACTATGAAAGCAGGTGTCACCAAATGCACGTTTTCCCCAGGATGGTAGTTGTTATTTAGAGCCTTCCTTGAGATCTCCCCATGGAGCTCAAAGATGCTTTATGATTCTGGCAACGGACCAGTGAGCCCCACCATCGAGTGGAACTGGGTTCTACCAGAAACGCGACTTTGATGACCAGAGGTGGGGCCATCAGGTTTCAGGGGCAGAGCGGACCCACATGAAAGCCAAGCATATGGAGCCAGAGGAAGGCACTCGGAACACACACACGCACACGGCTGTGACACTGGTTTGCTGGAGAACCCTGGAGAGCGCTTCTTGGAGCTTTTCAGACTTGATTGGCTAGACCCCCAAGTACCATTATCCTTAAAACGTGACAGGGATTTCACATGCTAGGGAGGTTGGCAGGAATTGCTTTTGGCTGTTTTCACCTTGATCGGAGAGGACCACAGTTCACAAGAGCACTCATCAAGCAGCCTAAAACCCTAATCCGAGATGCTGAGGTACGCCGTGTCCTGAGCCGTGCTTTCAGCGTTCCCAACATTAAGACAGTGTGTCTGCTGGGCGTCAGAAGGCGGGGCCGGCCCCTGCCAGCAGGACTTGCAACAGACCCGAGGAACCCGGGGAGAACGACAAATATTTAGAGGTGAGTCATGCAGCCATGGTGAAACGGGTTCTGCTTCTGTCCCATTCTTTCCCTGCTATGCCTTTGCTGGGAACACCTGCTCTCCCAACATCCTCCAAAAACAGGTCAGCATTCAAGAGCCAATTTACACGGGAACCACATACGGCATCTGGGCACAGCCTCACCGGCCAGCAGCTGTGAGCCGCTGAGCTCGTCACTTAAGCTCTCGGAGCATCTGTAAAATGGGGCAAGAGGCTAGGCAGTGGTCAACTCAAAGGAGGACACAGTGGGGTGTTGCCCACAAAGCCATGAGCAAGGTGCCTGGCAGCAGAGAACAGAAAGTGATCCGGGGGTGAACAGAAGATTCATATTTTAACTACATATTAATATCAACATGGGAAGTAATGCCTCCGTCCACGTATCTGTAGACGGGGACCCAGTCTGTGACTGCTCTCTGGGACTAATGAAGAGCTGAGTCCGGCCTGGACTTTGGGGCTGTTCCCACGCACACCTACGGAGACCAGGAGTGTCTAAGCTTGGGCTCTGGCTGGAAGACACCAGCTCTTGTGCATGGTGGCTGGCTTCACGCCTCCGTGTCAAGTCTAATGGCACCAAAATCTCCCAGAAGGGAGGCAAAGAACAGGCCCAGACCCTGGCCTTGGCCTTTCCTGAGCAGGGGAATCTCTGTGCCCGGCTTGGCCCTCCACCCTCCGCCAGAGAAAATTCCTTTGGGACTCGGACATCCCACATCTATGAGATGGAGAACCAAAGAGAAAATGTGGTCCAACATGCTCACGTCGCCAAGCTCCCACACGTTGAATGAAGCACTCTTCTCCCGAGATGCTTACTAGCCTCCAACAACTGTACTAAGGCACAAGACTAGCCAGAGTGTGTCCACCACTAAACCTGCAGGGAGCTTTACAGGGAGGGGCCGCATGGTCGCAAAGCCATGTATGCACACGTGCACAAATATAAAATTGCAGCTTGCGTGGGGGGTCGAGAAGCAGGTGCTCGGGAAGGGTAGCAGAAGGGCTGGCAGCAGAGGTCAGGATACCTGTGCAAGTGCCTCGGAAATCTCGAAGCCCCAGCCAGGTAGAGAGGGAGGAAGAGCAGTCCAGGCAGAGGGAACAGACTAGGCAAGTCCTAGTGTCCAGAGGGTCCCGGGCTCCTTACGGGGGCCTGCAGGGTTCAGAGGCCCAGCAGACTGTGCGGCTCCAACAGAGAAAGGAAACTGAGAATTCCCACCTCGATTAAAACCACACCTCGCAGGGAGCACCTGTTTTCACCGACTGTGTTGCAGGGGGTGGGGGGGCGGTGGGGGGTTAAGATGGAGAGGGTGAGTGATCTCTTTTTAGGAGAACTCCAAAAACAAGGAACTGATATGGCTGGCCTTGGTGGTGGTCTGAAACAAAGCCAACTGATGGGCTGCCACTTTCCCCAAGATGCATTTTCTCTTCCTCAGGGGCTGGGGATAGCTCATACACTACTGGTCCTCACATTTCTAGAATGATGACTCTGTGTCAGTCCCTGGTCTAAGCATCCTGTGCTAATTTGCCCACTTCGCCCTCATCATACCCCTGGAGTACACAAGTATACACTTGGAGAATACTGGCATCGCCCTTCCCATATAAACAGACAAAACTGGAGTGAGCCACGTGTCGGCTGAGCTGCGATTCTAGTCCAAGGAGGCTTGGCTCCTCAGTCTTTTTGAACTGCTGTGGGGGAACAGTGGGCAACCTTCAGCACGCAGACAAGGTCTCCTGAGGGCTTCTTAAAATACAGATGTCTGGGCTCCCCCGCACAGTCCAGAATTTCTGACTCAATAGGTCTGGATGGGGGGGTCTAAGAATTCCAATTTCTAACAAGGACCAGAGGACACTGATGCTGCTGGTCAGGGAATGAACAGGCTAGGTGATCGATGGGACGCCACCCTCCACGTGTTCTTTTACTTTACATCATGATGGCACTGAGCTAGGAGACAGACCATTCTCTTAGGCCCTAATCTAAAGAGGGGTGGTTATAGGAAAGCTCTCCCAGACTCTCACGCTGGTTTCCAGGAATATGTCCAAGCGCTTTTTAAAGCCCCATGAAACAAATGCACTTAAAATGTCAGATGTGTAGGGAAGGGAGGGCAGGAGTCGATGGCTAGTATGGGTCTATAGATAAATGAACCGTGGGCCCAGGACAATAGAAGAGAGTTGCCGTCCTGTGCTGAACTAGTGCAGTCCAATTTTAATGCCAAGGCGGTCTGGCTAGCCATGCAAAGGTAATTGCATTGCTTGCCAATCACTTCAGGCCTGCACTGTGCTTTCGCAAGAACATAATGCAAATGCACAACTCATTTTCTTAGAAAGGTAATAACAGTAGTTAAATATTTGGTTGAATGCAAGCAGGGGATGATCGCACGGTAGCAAATTAGTTTACTTAAAAAAAAAAAAAGGGAACGAAAGTATAGGATGGCCAAACTATACAATCTGTTTGTGTAATAGAATATATTCCCACCACAAATGCATTCCTGAAGGAGAGGTTATTTAAAACCGCTCTACCTTGCTGCCCCTTCCAAGTGGAAAATAAATTAAAAATTTAATGTGTTTAAATCTAGCTGTTTTTGAATAGATATGGGTCCATAAATTCCCCAGCATCTGTGTATTATTGTGTATGTTGTGTATGGATATATGTATGTGTACACTAACATATTCCTAGGGAAAACACTTTTTTTTAGTCAGATTAGTAAAGGCATCTGTGACATAATCCTCTCCTCCCCCGCCAAAATAAAATTTAAGAACCACTGATTCATGGAGGTTTTATCTATAGATGCATTCGATTCACAGCCTTTTTTTTTTTTAAAACGTAACAGAGGTTACACTTTAAAACTGGCTGGAAATTCGAACTAGAATTCACACCAAACCCAAACACACATACAAAACGCTAGAGAGAATTCTGAAAAATATTCTGATAATGATTGATGACTTCTGTTCCTAGTGTTCATATTAAACGAGAAAGGTCCTAAACAGGAGAAGGCATAGTCTGAGGATGAGACATTCAGAAATTAAGCCAGAAAGCATGGCTGCTGGATAGCCAGAAAAGCACACACACATAGGCTAGTGCCTGCTCTCAGATGCTTTCCTAGGGCCTATCCCGAAAGGGTACCCAAGGATCTATGTGTGAATTGCATTGTCGTACCGGGCCAGTTTAAGAGTTTTCGTCCTGGGATGATACTCTATCTCTCCTATACACAAAATAGCACAGAGTGTCCTCCAACCACTTCTCAAGGTAACTCTGACAGGTACATAGATGCGTCATAACTAATTTCCTGAGAAGGTTATGGAACACTTTGTCCAAGAGACCCAGAGAACCAAGACCAAAACCCTACAACAGATGCTGGACGTTCAGCTTAGAATCCTAACGATTTTTCAAATACTCTTTGATGCTCCATGAGAACACTCAACTGTGTCCCCAGACAATATGCCTGGTACACAGCAGGCACGGGATAAGTAGATGCTTTATAGTTAAGTAGCTAATTAATTAAGGACAAAAATATGGTGAGGCCAGTCTCACGGGGTTCCTTTTGGGCAGGTGTTGGGGTTTGGTTGCTGTCTTCTAATATCAGATGTTTACTGAGTCTGGGGGTATGTCTCCAGTCCATCGATCTGCCATCTCCCTCCTTGCATCATCGATCCACAAGCTCCTTTGGCAGGCAATTGCTCAATGGGCAGTTTCTCCCGCATGGGGCTCATAAGAAGACAGACTGGACATTGAGGCTTCTCTGTCAAAACTGACCAGGATCAAATGCATGGAGAAAATGGCAGATCTGATGATTCAGCTCTCTCAGGAACCATTCACTAGTTAGTATTTTACTTATGATCTACATATTCCATGAACTATCGTGGTGCCTCCGACCAAAGCCATCTCTGTGGCTTGTGGGGAATGGGGGTCTGGAAACTGCAGGAGCCTCCCAGGAAAGGGGTCGGACTCTAGGTTTCCAACTCATCGCCCTTCCTCATTCAGTCAACGGTGACAATCAACAGTGACTTGGCTGACTCAATCTAGGTTTCCCACCCATTCCTGTGGTCCTCACCCCATGGTCTAAGCAGAACCTCCTCTCCCAGGGCAAATGATCACCTATTAATGTGCCAAGAAGTTTCTCTTTACCAGTGTGAGGAAGAAGAGAATAGGGCCCCTCCAAAACTGTGCTCTTTACTTGCTGGCAGGGATGTGGAATTGGGAAAACCACAGGATGTGGAAGGGAAAACCAAATCAATCAAAGGAAATGGATGAATGGGAAGGCATGCTTGCTGAATCTTCCTGTAGAACTGTCTTGGCATTGGATATCTCCGAGGATCACCCCAGGTTCCACAAAAGTAGCCATGGAGTTTCTGTGGGATTTCTTTTTATATTTATTTATTTGAGAGAGAGCGAGCGTGTGAGTGAGCGAGAGGGAGGGAGCATCTGAAGCTGACTCCACACTGACCACAGAGCCTGAAGTGGGGCTCGATCTTACAACTGTGAGATCATGACCTGAGCCAAAACCAAGAGTCAGATGCTTAACTGACCAAGCCCCCAGGTGCCCTGATTTTTTTTTTTTTCTGATATTTTGGGAAAACAGTATGGAAGCCATACATGGACTTAGGGTGAATGACCCATTTTTGGTTGGAATTTGAGTAACAAAATATATATTGCCTAGTTCATGAAGAACAGAGATTTACGTTGGCAGTTAGCTTTGTCTTCAACTGGTGACAAATGGAAAATCCTAATAAATGCAGCTCGCTCGGTGACAGCTTAGAAAAGAGGGGGATCCCTGAGTGGGAGGGGGAAATGGCAGAATGGGGTCTCGGCATGGCAATTTAGGAAGTGGTTGGACTTGAGGGCATCTTACATTTCTTCTTTTTCTGGAAGCCTTCTCCAAAAACCCAAGCTGAGCTAAGGGACCTTCCTTGGTGCTCATTCGACACCGTTATCTCTTATCACATTTATTGAAATTATTAGCTTATGGGGTGCCCCCTGCCCCTAACCAGAAGGAACTCCTAGAAAGTGCAAGACAGTGCATGGAGGTAAGAAAAGGAGTGTTAGGCTGGAACTGCACTGGGCAAAGACATTAGTCGACTGCACAAATCTCCCCTCAAAGGACTTTGGACACAAACGGCTACAGGAAATCCACACTATCACCTGAACCACCTGAATCCTGATAACGTCACCTTCTGGAAACAGAAGTAGGTTTCCAGTCTCTTCTCTTTGCTTCCACCCAAGCTCGGGGCTCTTACCACTCTAGCCCCTATCTGCTCTCTGCTGTCCTCTGCTTTTCTTTCCAAAATGAGCTGCCCCCCCCCCCCCCCCCCCGCAGTCTCCTACAGCCTCAACCAACAAGCAGAGGAAAAGGGAGACCTTCATGTGAGATGCTGGGTTCACACGTTCTCATTCGGAGCCAGTGCACTCCAGGCAGTGACACCCTCGCTGAATTTCCTATTTTCAACCAGCACTTTGCTCTTCTAGAACATGCAGACATGGACACACGTGCACCCCTAGCCCTTCTCCTCCTCCTCCACCTGTGTTGAGAATTTCATCTTACTACTAAGGGTGGTTTCAGGATTCCATTCGGAATACTGCCAGCAAAGAGGCACAGGGTACCATTATAACACAAATGATAGGAATATTGCTGGAATATTTAACTCACGTCTGAAAGCAGTCACAAACACGTTGCTTCACCATTTGGAGATGCCTGTGTCTCTCCCTGGTGTACGTGGCATTAATTAGTTATGCACGGTTATTCCCGGCAAAGAGCGAGATCATTGTAAGTTAGCGAATTTCAATTTTACGGCAGGTGTGTGATTTTGAGGTTTTTACAAATTGTTCATGTGAGGATAAGCCATATAATTTTTTTTTTTTCCCATTCAGTATAGTAGTGAGATACTGAGGACACATATACCAAAAAGCTGCAATTACCATCTACTAAGATAAGATAATAATTTTCAGACAAACGAATGTGGTATAAACATGCGATTTTGTATTTATGGCTTATGAATCTTGCTTTAGTAATTACATGAGCCTACAGGGTAACTTGGTGGGTTTTTTTTTTCCCCTCATAACAACTTGCCATGTGACCTTGGGAATAAGACATCTTATTTTTGTATTTCTGGGTCTATAAAACGGGCTCAACACCTTGGGGCTGGAAATAATGATTCCATTATTAGATGCTTCCTTGTATTACGTGGTCAGGTACAGTCTTAGGAGGAGTAGATGCACATTTCTGGAAGGTGGGGAGAAGTCAGGGCAAATTTACCCTTGGTTTGTTAATGTCCACCACCTCTCCGTGAGAAAGAAATTTTCACTGTTGTTTTGTCCAGTAAGAAACTGAGAAGTGACCCAAGGCTAACGACAACATGAGAAACAATGGACACGGGCTGGTCTCTTTGCCTGTTTTCTCCTCCTGATGATTCCACCTGCTTTCATTTATTTCCATTCTGAACTTCGTCTCATTGTGTCTGTGTTTGAAACACCTCAAATGCTCTCCTCCATGCAATAGGTGAGATATGAATAAATAATGAAAAAAAGAGTGGTTCCCTTTGTCATCAGTATAATAGAGAGATGATCTAGGCTAATTCAGGTTTTCTAAAAGATTTTATAAGCAACAGAGCTTAAAAAAATGCATTAACCCTTTTCATACAGCCTGGAATGCAGCCATATTCCTTTTCACAGGCCAGAAAGCCAGTCAGCCAGGGCATAGCTGAGTTTTTCTGAGTAGCGTTACTGACATTTGGGGCCGGACAATGTCTATGTTGGGGGGCCGTCATGTGCACCATGCACGTCAAGCAGTGTCGCTGGCCTCCACCTCCTAGATGCCATCGCACCTTCCTGCTCCTGCCATGACAACCCACAATGTCTCCAGACAGTCCAAACATCCCCGAGGACTGGCAGGCACACCTCCTTCTCCCTGACACCAGGGGTGCCGGAATGTTCCAGGAGGAAAGAAAGCATAGCATTGCAGTGTTGCCGCGCACCCCACCAAGACCACAATTTCTCCGCATTCCCTGCCATTCCTTGATCTCTACTCGGCAACACCAGAGTCCCCCCCCCCCCCCCCCCCCCCCCCTGACCCACCCAACCACCCCCACCCCCCCCCCCCCCCCCCCCCGCCCCAGATAACAAACCGCCAATTGGAATTACAGTACCCCCCCTCCCTCCGTTTCCTTGCAGAGGAAGCCAAATGCCCATTCTGGAAAATCCCACTGACACGGGTCTTACTTCCAATGTCTTTGAACTTCTGAACGTTTGCATTTGACTCCACACCTAATTTTCTCTTCTCAGGCAAGGGCTCATGAACCTTGCTGAGCGAGGTGTCTTTGGGGAGGGGAGCAAGACCACCCCAGGGAACTTTGACGTTTGGGGACTTCATGTCCCTCCATGGACGGAATTCAAGGGGCAAATGTGATCCAACCTCCTTAATAACCAGATGTTTGCAACCATCAGAAATACATCTTTGGCTGTAGCCATCTTTCTGTTCTCCAGCATTCAGTCTCAGAGAGAATTTACATAACAACATGTGACATGTAGAATGCTTAAAGGCACCAACCACGACGGGACAAATTACACTCATTTTTCAATACTCTTTGCAAGGTGCTGGCGGCAGGCGCGCGCAGGGCTGCATGCTGGGGCGGTTCTGGTGGGGCGGTCAAGACCAGCATGCACTCACAACCAGGAAGGGGGTGCGGGAGGCCCGCCGCAGGGCGCGGGCGCTGCCCCACTTACCCGCCATAGGCCGGGATCGGGGGCGGGGGCGCCGCGGCGCGGAAGGTGTTGTACACGGTGCGGCCACGGCCTCGCAGGTGCGCCCCTCGGTAGGCGGCCGCGGCGGTGGCGGCTGGATACGGGAAGCCGGGCACTGTGGGGAGGCAAAGGAGAGAACAGAGCAAAGGCTTTCAGAAGCACACCTGTCGCGGGGGGCAACCCGCCCACCCAGGACCCTTCTCCCCGCAGCCCGAGGCTGGACACGGCCCCTGGAGAAGAGAAGCGGGGTTCCAAAGGCGGCCGGCAGGGAGGAGGTCAAGGTCCGATTCCAGACAGAGTGGGTTAGCTAAGGGGTGGGTCCCTGTGCCCAAGAGAAGGTGGTAAATGTCAAGCATTTACAAGGAATTCGTGATAACAGGATACAAGCTCACTGCTCAAAGTTAAAATTCTACAAAGTATGCACGGTGTGTTGCCAGCATCTATGTGCCTATCTGCACACATATGTGTATCGTGTGTAAGAGATATGTATGTGTCTAAGCACACAATACACGTGTACAATTAGCCAAGCACATGTGTGCATGTGTGAGTGAACACGTGTGTCCATGTGTGCACCGTGTCCACACACGTGTACGTGGGTGTGTACACAGGTACGTTTATACGTGCGTGTATATATGCATACACTGGTGTTTCCATATGGGTGGAAACACCAGTGTATGCATATATACAGTGTGTCCCTAGTTCTCTCTCGGTCTGAACTGTGTGTTCGTTTTCTGCTGATTGCCTTCCCTCTGCACACCTACGGCTTGTTCGAGTTTGTAAATCACCAACAGTTTTCCTGCAGACACGCGCATGCATCACAAGTGTGCAGACCCCTTGTGCGCCAAGAAACGGGCCGTCACCAATGTCCCATCAGCCTGCAAACCATTTTAACAGCTAGGAGCACACACCAACCCTAATTGTAGAGAAGTCTGGGAACTCAGCTCTTAAGAGGGTGTGGGCTGAGTTTTCTCCTTGGAGGAAAATTCTCTGAGTGGGATGGCTTGCTGAGGAGTCAAGAGGGAAATTAAGCCTGATGCCAGAGACCCCTGAAAATTCATTCTCTTGCCTCTGCATGGGATGTCCTTCCTCCTAGGGTGTCTGCAAATCCAGACGCACTGGGGCCCAGGAAGCCTTCAGGAAACCACTTCTGCGCAATCTCACAGCACTCTCGCTATGCCAGCCCCGAGCGTGCCATCCCCACTGAACTGCAGGCAAGGCGCCCAAATGGCATTCCAGGGAGGAGGCACATTTCTGGGAAATCATACAGGGGAATCCACTGAGGCAGGAGATCTTTATTAAAGGCCCAGCACATCCAACGTCTCACGGATAATGGTTTCAAAAAGAGGGAGTCCGTCAGTGTGTTACCTTTTCTCTTCCCTATCAACCGGCAAGTTCTTCCTGGCTTCCCTCCACCACCGCCCGTCCATCTTTGCTTCTGCCTGTGCCTCCCCAAGTCGGCGGAAGCCCCCCAGTTTTATCCATAGTAGGTTCTAAACTTTGGACACCTGAGTGAATGTAGGGGTGTCTTAAATACGTAAACAAGAGAACAACCGGTAAGTTGCAGACAGGCCAAAGGATGGACAGACTCTCCAGTCAACCTCCCCTCCTTGTCCCAGGTTCCTTTCCCAAGCTGCTTCCCGACACAAAAGGAGATTTCCAGAGGGAGGGAGAAACAGGTAGAAGGAAGCAAGGGTTTCCTCCCTCGCATGCCTCCCCCTCTCCCCTGCTCCCTTTCTCCTGAGACTTCGCACAGTGTTTTTAGGGCAGGCAGGGCTGGGAGGGGCAGGAGCCTCCAAACTCAGAACATCCTATCACCAGGGAGGCTTGCAAACATAGGTCATCAGGAGACGCACACCTCTCTCCGGGAGCTTATTTTAGGGAGCACCTAACCGCTTGCAAGATGTTGTGTCTCACGCTGTGTTGAAGTTGCCTGCAGCTTATATCCAAACTGCTAGTGGGGGGCTGCTCCCCTTCTCACCACCACATTCAGGAACAGAAGCCCTCCACCTGATTTGTTCATTAGCCCCGGTGTCCTTGGATACACTGTATCCTAGCTGCGTGGGGCTGGCTGGGGTCGGGGAGATGAAGTGGTGGTGGGGGGGTCCCCCACAGCAGCCATCCCCAAGCCCCTACACCCCACAGAATCGCAGGGGTTGGAACAGAACCCTTGAACCCAAATTGCAGACTGCTGGTCACTTGTGATTCTCTGCCTGTTCTCATGGATTCCATCAGATCTTTCTCTCACCAAGGAGGGGTACGATGCTGGGAGTGCACAAGCGAGTCAGAATGATTTTATCTTTCCATTTGTGTCTGAAAAGACCATACACGTTGTTTTTAACCTCTTTTTCTTATTGTTGTTCAAGTAAAATCGTGCAGCTTAACTCTCAGCTGGCCGGCCTCTGCTCACCCACGTCCCCCCGCTTGTGTTTCAACAAATGTGCATGAAGTCACAGAGAGGTGTCCGTCTTAATGGGGAAAGCCAGTAAGTCCTAACACCATAAAAGCCCAGAAGTCATGAGAGATGAGCTGTTTGCTTCAGGACTGGCGAGAAAACGAGTGAGCGAGGCTGTGACGCCAACTCTATCTTGCCACAGTTCAAATATTAAGTTTTCATAGGAACGCCTTGGATTTTGAAATAAAGAAAATGAAAATTCACAATCTGGCTGAGCAGCTGGCTGCCTGTGTGAGGAGACACGGTAATTATGCTGACCCGTTCATTATCGCCGGCTCCCGCGCACAGTGAGTGAGACCAGATCCCTCTCAGCGACAAGCAGGTTTTACAATAATTCTTAGAGGATTTAGATGTTGAGATACAACGTGAAACAGAAGCTGGGCTGGGGAGCAGGGCAGCACAAGCTGCTCAAAAGTGTGGAGCTAGGATACCTCATGTGTCCCTTGCCTACAGGGTGGGGGGGGGGGGGCGTCCCTCCCGAGGTGGGAGGAGGTAGGACAGGTCTCCACGGAAGGCTTTCCAGGGTTCCTCCAAGTCTGGCACATTAGAGGGGTTCTTATTTTGTTAAAGGAACCCAGCAAAGACAACACATCCACTCCTGGGTTGAAAAATCGCTTTTCTGGGAGGCCAAGTGGCCTTAGGCAAGATAAGGAGGTTCTGCAGGTGATGCTTTGGACCTGAGGCTTCACGCAGGAAGCATGGGTGTCTCCCAGGTGGATGGTTTGCTCAGCTGTCCTTTTCTTGGTACCAGTCTCCTGCTATCAAGGGGTCTCTTTATGAAGCCTCTGGTTAGTCATCACGATTAATGAACGTTCCCTTCCTCTTTGCCTTCTTACTTTCCTTCCTTCTTATTCTGATCCTCCTTTCCTTCCTTCCTCTCTTGCTTCCTACTTTTATTTATGTTTTAATCTCCTTTGGAAGGAATCGGCCACAAAGCTCCCCGGGTGTCCTACTCATCAAGTAGCTTGGATGACAGAAATGAAAGAGAAGGACTCCCGCTGTTGCTAGAACCTAGACTCCGAGAGGGCAGAGGACTCCATCTGTTGATTGAGAAGAGTGCCTGGCATGGAGCAGGTGCGTGGATGCCCTTTGGAGGTGAACCAGTGTTGTCTCCCTCCTTCTGGGACTGTAGAGGCGAAGCCTCATCACCTTGCACCTTCTGGAACACTGCCCTCTCTACGAGGTGTCCTGCCCGGGAATCACACCTACATGGAGGCCAACGACACAGCAGGCCCTCGGTTATGATCCCTGTAAAAGTGACTTCTACAGCCGGGCTCACAGGTGCTGGGTTGGCCCCAGGAATGGCAACCACACTTGGTGTATGTGTGATTCTGATAAAAAGGGAGAAGACTTGGATCAAAGTGTTGTCCTTGGAATTACTGCAAAACCTTAATGCACTGAAATTCACATTCATTGCTGTGCTGTGTTGGGATTTGGAGATCAGGTTCTTGTTCTGGGGAAAAGCAGGGCTCAAATGCCCTCCCCCCAGACACTGATACCTATGAAAGGGCCTGTGGGGTCAGGTTCTTTCCTTCACCAAATCCCAGACGGTGCTCTCCGGCCACTGAGCAATTTGGAGTCCCTGAGTGCAGTAAATGTGTGCCACAAGGAAGAATGGAATAGAACCTGCTCATAATCCTTAACTCCTCGGATCTGTGGCTGAGCCTTCCATGTTTATCCTTATCCCCACTAGAGAAGTCCCCCCAACCCTGAAGCTGGTTTAGGATTCCGAGTGACTCTCTTCTCTTGCCACTAGAATGGTCAATTGCACGGGTAAAAACAAAAGCAAAACACCCACAACTGTTTGTAAAGCTTCCTCTGGACTCAACTTAGGACGGAAGGGATGGATTCATTTACTTGCCTACTATGTGCATTGGCTTGTGGATGCTGGGACACGGTTAAATGCGTATTTGAAGCCATTACCTAGACAGATGATTCAGATACAGATGAAACAAAACCAAAATGACTTTATCCTTGAACCACATAGAAGACATCTCAATTATGGGCTTACTTTGGGACACGACACCTATCTTTTGTTGAGTCAAAGTTATCACACTGTCTATCAATGCCCCAGTTCAGGAGTTTGGATCCAGTAAGTGGGCAATAAATGTTTAATAAATCTAAAGGAAAAATTGCCAAATGGAATCTCACAATGTCCTCTCTGATTCTGGAACGGAGTAAATCAAGGTTAATAAAAGTCATAAACCTGTCACCCTGTCCCATGTTTGTAAAAGCATCTTTGTTAATGAAAGGACAGGGTTAGAAAGAAAAGACACCAGATTATAGGCATTTTTAAACCCCTGGTGTTGGAACTGATTTTTTTTTCCCCCTAGCCGAACTTCCAGTTAATAAACATGTAAAGAGAACATCACTGGGGAACAATGGGAAGTATTCAGGCTGCTTTGCAGACCCAGTATAAATCCTTAGTTGTTGGCATGAGGGAGACAAGGGAAGACGGGAGACAAAATAACAACACAGGTTCATTATACTGGAAAGGTTCCCTCTTAAACCTTATCCAACATGAATCAAAGTGAAAAATCTGGTATCACGGCCACGAAAATTGGATTTGGTTCATAAGCTAAAAATGAGTTTCTTTCAAAGGAAACAGGGCAAGAGCTTTTAGAGCAAACACCAATTGCGCATCTCGGTGACCCATCGACGTTCCCGGCCGACCCACTCCCAACCTTCAGCTAGATGGATACCCACAGCATATTTTGGGGGAGTGTTCGTGGGATAAGTCACTCAGTTCTTGGGCATGAGGAGTCGTATAGCACAGAGCTCAATGAAATGGAAACTTCAGGGATGTAACAAGAGTCCTGCTGTGATGCGCAAGGCAATGTGCAAGGTATCAAGGCAAATCAACATTTTTAAATGGAAGATGTGTGGGTGTATCAACCCGCCAAATGGCCCGTTTACCAAAGTGTCAACTGCTTCCTGCCTGTCTCCCATCAAAGACAAAGCCCCCACCTCCTCCCACTTCCGCCAAGCTCTGCATTCGGTGTATTTACAGTGACGAACATGTGCGCTCCCCGTTTCGTTTACGAATATGGTGCTTACCTTCAAAATAAACACAAATGAGATCATCTCGCCAGCCCGGAAATCCCCAAAGAAGAAACTCAAAACCAGTGGAAAATACTTGAGGGTTATAAAGTGCATATTAAAGTTTTAGAGCTTTGGGAGAAATGGAAGAGTAGCAGATGCAAAAGCCAACAGGGGGGCAGAGTCTGCATCAAAGCCATAAAAATATACAGCCGCGGTAATGGGCAATTATTCTTCGCATTTGTGCGCTGGTTTGAATTTGCATGAGGTTGCCAGATGCCCTGGCAAAGGTGTTCCATCAGAATGGAGGAGGGCTGCTCTTTGTCCCCCCCCTTCTCTCCCTTGGCGCCACATTGCCTCCTTTGCCCACCCCTGGAGTGGTCTGAGACCCACAGCTGTCCATGCTGATTCTGGGTTGAATTGCTCCGTGGATAATTTAGGGTAGGAACTGATCACTTACACAAGTCTGGGGGTGCAGACGTGCTTTCAACAGCAGGTTCACCATTCTGCAGGATTCCCCTTGAGGGAACTCCTGTTTCATGGGCTGGACCGTAAATTAAGAAGTGGCATAGTAGGTAACATGCCGAGGTGAAATAACCAGCTTGAGCTCAATTTCAGAGGCAGAGCATTGTGTGATAAACATCACAATGAATAGTTTAAAAAAAAAAAAAGGATTTTTTTCCCCAAATGACAAAAACGTTTGCTTGTTTTTTTTCCCCCAAAATGAATCTCAAAAGTACATCAAATTGGTTTATAGCAGAATTCATACACAATTGGGTCACTCTCTTTGAACAGTGCTAAATGGGAAATTTAATATGATGGCGCACATTTAGTTCTAGGTCAAAATAAAAATGGAAAGGCTTAATATTTTGTTAAAATTCAGCAATTTCAAGGTTTCGGGAGAGAAAGGGGCGGGGGTGTTCCAACCACTCAGTCATTTACAAAAAGACCAAAATAGCCACTTAATTTGTTGGAATCTCTGATTCTCGTATTCTCGTCTATCTATCCCTGAAACACACATTTGGGACTGACTCTTGTTTCATTTCAGAATGCATGTGGATATCAAATACTGCTGTTTAGTAGTGAATAAATCCACATTTTGGACAACAGTTCCTTACAGGACATCCTCATTTGAGATGCATTGAATAGGAAAACAAAAATTTCTAATTAATGTACAAGTCTAATCACCATTCCCCACATGGAAGAGTAATTTTTCACTGTTCATTTGCTGGGTTTAATCTCAAAACTGACATAACAGAAACGCAATGTCCTATAAATCTCCGCTCATTTGTTTCCTTAATATTCATATCCCATTGAACAGCAGCTGCTTGTTGCTGCAGTCTATTACAACTTGCAAAAGTGTCGATAAAAATATTATGAAAGGCAAGATGTGTTCCTTCCTGGCTGTGCGTGCCATTTTATTTGGGAAAAGACAATAAATGGCTCATGGATGGTCCCCCCAGCCTGCTGCTTGGTGGGTGATTAGTGATTAATTACCTGGCAGCAAATTGACATGGCACGAGGAAATTGACACAGCCCTGATTAATTAACTTTTTATGGGTGGTAGCTGCTCACAAAACATTGCGTGCCCTAATTGAATCTCTCTACGTAGCATCGTTGGTACAAAAGTTTTAGCCCAATCCAAATGAGCCAGAAGTTTCTTGGCTGTTTTAGGTCTGATTAGGCTGTGTTGAAGGAATGGGCCAGAATTTCACATTGGAGAGAAAAGCACATTATTTGAAGGGAGGGAAAAAAAAATATGGTGACATTGTACTGGGTGGACGGCCTGAGCTGAATTTATTGACCTAAATCTTTGCTGTAGGAGGCTACACTGCTGCCTTTTGCTCCAGCCTCCTCTGGCCGCTCCTTCTCTGTGGCTTCTGCATGTTCTTTCCTTTGTTCTGTCCCTAAACATTGAGCTGATTGGCTCACTCAAATGCTGGCTCCATTGTCACTTCCTCCCCTAAGGGCTTCTCCTGGCCTCTTCGATGTCTCTCGGCCACTCCCGTCCCCAACCTGCTTCCTTCCCTGGACTCAGCTGGCCTTGACCACCTCATCGGATGGCACCCTCATCATACAGCTCTCGGTGGGGATGTCCTAAGGACCTTATTTTGGTCAAAACTGTGTGTCTCTCGCACCTCCAGGGTTACCTGGCCTAGGGTAATCACTACAATGTTTATTGAGAATGTTGTCAGATGAACTCAGAATGTCACAGTTGTTCAGCCACGGGGGGAGGGGGGCAGGGGAAGTGGAGGACAGTGGGACAGTCCTTGAACTTGTGAGACTTGTGACCACACTACTTAGGAAAGGCGCACACGCTAAGAGAAAGTCGGGTTTTCGTGACATGACTGAGGAGGGACTCAACCCCACTTGAGGAAAGTCCAGGCAACAGTAACTGGAAAATTCGAAGCAAAGCGGTGATCCCAGTTGGGCGAAGTCCAACCTCCCGTAACTCCATTATCAGAAAGAGGAGATTCAACTGTAGATCAGCTACGATTTACTGACACTTGCAAACCGTCAGACCCAAAGGTTAACACAGTAAATCTTCATGAAACCAGACGAGCCAGGCATCGCTGCTACCTTCACTTTCCTGGAGGAGAGCAGGAAGATGTAAGGCAGCCCAGGAACTCGCCCAGTGCTCTCAGAAAAGCCTGACACTAGAGCCCATCATCTCATCTATCACACAACAAAGCAATGAGGCAACAGGGACTAAGGTATCCCGCGTCAGCCCTGCGCAAGAACTTCCTAGTTCCAACTCCTTCAGGAGTTCCTTCAGAACTCCCAGTTTTCACTTTCCTCCTATGGCCTCCTAGAGCAGTACAAGTTGCTTCACCCTCTCCCTATATTCGTGCCGCAACCTAGACAACCAGCCCAGTTCGTCATGGGCGGAGAGAATTAGCAGGGGAATCTGTTCACAAACCTCCAGGAGGCCTCAATATGCTCCTGGCTGGGGGCAGGAGCTGCAAGGAGGGCGAGGGCAGGTGCCCTTGCTTCTGTTCTCTGTTTAGACGCTGAGATTTCAAAACACCTGGAAGGGCTTTGCTCCTTTTCTACTAATTGGATACAGGCCAGAGGGATCACTACTGATTTATGTTCCCGGTAAGAGTCTACAACAAGCCGTTTTCCTTCTCCACATTGGCTTATCTCCACGTCTCCCAAAACGCTGGGGAAACGGACTCTGCCAGCAATGGGGACCTGGGGTCCCCTAGCATGGCGTTTATACACAAACCTCATTACTGTCAAAATAATGAGTTCCTTAAGACTAACTTCAACTAGAACCTTTCTCCAAGATTTGAGAGACCTGCATAAAAATACTTTCCCAATATTTGGGATAATGCCCTTCTTTCTCTATGTAATCGATTTATTGATATTGTTATCAAATACCACTTCACTCATGACTCTGTTACAAACAGTCTCTTCCTTAGAAAGGAAACAGACGATTTGTTCGGGGTAAAAAAAGAAAGAAGGAAAGAAAGAAAGAAAACTAAACACAGTGAACGCCCAGGGATGATCTAGTCTGAGCCGTGAGCCTGGCGTTCCCAAAGCAGAAATGCTTCCTAGCTTAAAAACAAATTCAAAAAGCGTCCACAAAACCCACACACAATGCTGACGTGGACATTTCTTTCATCGCTAGGTCTTTGAATGAGGATGGCAGCCTTGGTTTTCAAATAATTGCCACATCATCCCCGCTTACCTCCCGAAGTTGGCTGCTGCCTCTTCTCCCCTGGGTTGCCAACGGTCTGATTAACCCAACGGGCATGCGCGGCGAGCACCGCGGCTGCCGAACGTGCCCAGATACACTTTCACTCTGCAGAGGACGTATTTGTGATCTGTCTGCTCCCAGGTGTTGACAATACCCTCCCCGGGCAGGATTTCTGTAACATTTCATCCAGCACAACGAGAACGAATCTCAGTCTTGGAGGGCTCCACCTGGCAGGACCGCGGAAGGCATTTGCAAAGGTGCTTTCTGTTATTGGAAGGAAGGCTGGAGACAACGCCGGGAGAGGCTGAGATCTATTTTAACTTGGATGAGGAGATCTGCCACACTCGATTCGTTTGACAACACCTGTAGCGGTGTCAATTTAGCTCTTATCGGGTAGCCATGGGGGGGGACGGCAAATAATTTATATAAATAATTACTTTATCGAGTGCATATATACAGCAAAGTTTCAATTGTTAAATCATTCATGATCTGGCTAACAGGTTGCTGGGAGAGGGAGCCCGGTGAATTGCCTCGCCACGCAGCAAACAAGGCAAGGGAGCTAAATTAGCTTCACATGGTGGGATGGATTTCCCGTGGTTCTCCCCGGCTGCTGCAGCTCCTGCAGGTGAAGCCCTCCACGGGGGCTGGCGGGGGCTCCCAGGATGGGTACACGTGCAACTCCAGCCTTCACCATGGGAAGAGCTGGTCAGTGTTAGGGCCATCAGAT
Organism: Taxidea taxus jeffersonii; assembly: GCA_003697995.1. Taxonomy (NCBI): domain Eukaryota; kingdom Metazoa; phylum Chordata; class Mammalia; order Carnivora; family Mustelidae; genus Taxidea; species Taxidea taxus. The sequence continues at coordinate 15,843 of RCUC01125936.1, read as the reverse complement.
TTGGAGAATCAGTTTCTACCTGAATCCCCACCCTTTGAGTCACACCTCATGCAAAACTCGAGGACAGGTACCATCAGGATCTGTGGATCACCTGCCCGGTACATGAGCTGGAGGAAAACCATTCGGAAATAGGTTGTCCAGTCACTAGACCAACATAAACATTCCAGATTAGCTTCTTCGGTGAACTTAAAAAAGAAGTCCCGGAGAAGATGGCTTCTATGGAAGAAAGGGAAAGTGCAGCCAACGATTTGAGGAGACACAGTGCCTCAAGCAGTCTGAATGACTCTTCACACAAGGATGCTCACAAGTGGGCAGGCAGTCTTGAGTACGCTCGCAGCAATCAGATTTGGGCAAGGTCAAACCGCTAGTGTATTGTCAGGATATAGACCCACCTCTGGCCAAATCCAGGTCTTGTCATGAACTAACTATGGCTCAGGGAGAATTTTGTAAAACCAATTCTGGGGGACTGGAGTTTGCCGGCAGAAAAGAATCTTTGGGAAATGCTTCTTGGAACCTGGGTGTGATATATATCCTTGGGCAGGTGTGCCTATAGAAGTGGTTCTGGTACATTCATGTTTACATAAAAAGCAATTAGGCTTCCAGAGTCTACACTGCATGCAAACAAAACTCAAGGAGATGGACTGAAAATATGTGGTGTGTTATTTGGTCTAAAAACTGCATTTTGTGAACATTCCCCTCAAATTCTCCAGGAGCAATAAAATAGCTTTTGGCATGACAGTCCTTTTACAGAAATGAAAACATGATTCAAGAAAATGGTGTTTTTGGAGAGAAGCAAGTGTTTAAATTATCATGTTTAAATGAACTATGCCAGGCTCTTTTCCCTTCCAGGGAGGCAAGCTCAGATTCCTTTGGTGATTCTTTGCATTGCACAGGGAGATTTGCTTTTGAAAAGAAACGAGGCAAGGGGAGGAGGGGGCCATTTCTGTGGTTGGACACATTTCTGGGCAAGAAGCACCAAGGAGCCCCTCTCCAGGGCCTGAATTATATGTCACTAGCTGTTCTTACTCCCCCTTCTAAGCTGTTCACTCCCGGCCATGCTGATTTTGAGATAGGACTTGGCTCCATTTGCAAAGCCTGGTCCCCCAGGAATACACACCTGCCCCAAAGCATCAAGTGCCCCCTTTGTATTCCAAGAAACACATAGGATCTTATTTTTGGCCCTAGAATATTTCATATTCAGTCTGAACATGGAATAGCTGCCCCCCCCCCATTTTAAGTCTACATTCGTTTGAGAAAGCAAATGAAGTACAGATGAGGGTTTAACAACAACAACTAAACAAGCTGCCTAACCTGTTGGAGGGTTTCTTTCTCCTCTCTGCCAAGGACCAGTGGAAGGCAGGCATGGCCCAGGAGTTCAGCGCCGGATCTGCACCCGAGTGTTTGCTGGTCTTACAAAAACGTGAGCATTAAAAAGTACTTTCTGTCAACGCCATCATAGGACTTGGGGTTTCCAGGGAATTCCCCCAGAACAACTGCCTCGCTGCCTTTCAGAAACATCTCGTCTCGGCCTTGTTCTCTGGCTGTGTGTGCACTGGAATCCCAGGGCGACGTAGTTTATTGTTTTAATATCTGTCTGACACAAAGCAAGCCATTCTCCAGTGACTCCTTATCTGTCATATGTATTTCTGTGAGAGAAATATCAAGACAAATAAGATGTTTGGGGGCACACCACGGGATGGTAGGTTTTGCAAGTGGCAGCCTTTTGCAGAAGGGAGACCCCGATCTGCAGAAGACAAGAGCCACCAATCTGCATTGAGATTAACAAGCATCGCGCCAAGAGAGCTAGACCCCAGCCGCCGGAAATGTGGCTGCTTCTTTGCAGATGCTTCCCTGTAAACAACGGAGGAGGTTCAACTCGTGGGTTTTTTAAACAACGGAGGGGGGTTCAACTCGTGGGTTTTTTCCCTTGAAATTTGTCCTTTTTTTTTTAATGAGGGCAAAACAGTCACAACAAAGGGGTCTAGGATCACGAGTTGGCCCACGTCAACCGCGGCTGTGGATGAAGGCGCTGACCCAGTTGGGACGATGGTAGGGCGTGGATTGGAAATACAACCGAGCCTGTTCAAGAAGCTGTTCAAGAAGGCCAGGTGAGATGAGTTGACACAGGAGTGAGAACAAAACTCTTAAAAACCAGCTGCTCACAAATCGGCATGCTGTGCCCCGCCGTGGGAAAGCGGGACCCATGGCGGTGCGGGGCAGAGAGATGGTGCTTTGGCGCTGGAGACAGAATGACACGGGGTTCGGGGAGCGGGGTGGGGGGGTAGCCGCATAGCTGTGTCCAGCTGTGAGCAGTCGCTGGGCATTAGATCGGGCATGTGCTCTGAGGTGACAGGCAGAGCACGGCACAGGCGATGTCTCAAAATCTCCCTGCGCTCGGGTTCAGTGAGGCAATAGGCGTTCAGTGGCCAAGTGTGTCTACGGATAATGTGGGAGGATGGTGGGGACGTCCGCATTCAGCTGAGCTACCAAGAGGCATTCAAAACGCCGTGTTAACAGAGGGCAAGCCTCCTGCCGGGTACAGCCCCAAAATATCGACGTGAGGAATTTGTTTGTAGTTTGGAGGTATTAGCGTCATGCAGCTATCATCTGTCTTGCTCATGAGAACGCGACACTAGAGTCTGACTTAAGGACACCTTGCTTAATTAGACTGGATTTAAATAAAAAAAAAATTCTTAGAGGACACCTTGCTTACGAAGTATTTAAGTTACATGGAAAGGCACCTGGCATATAGAAACAACTTGATAGAAGTGGGTTAAAGGAAGTAATGCCTTTTAGCCCCCTCCCCCATCAAAGGACTGATAAAATGAGCAAAGAATGGGAGGAGTTATTTCTGAGATGATGACATAGAGAACGCAGGTCTGTTGTCACCCCGGCGCTGAGCCGCAGACTTAGAAGGAGCAAGGCAGGGGTTCCTGATGAGGAAGATCCACTCTGGAGGTCCTCTGTGACCAGCATTTTTGGAAATTGCCAGAGAAGCCAGAATCAGCCCAGGCAAACAAAGAGGCATCCTTCGGACGCTAATGGAGTCTCACCACTTATCCCAGGGAAGCTGGGGCCGGTTTGGAGAAAGCCAATAGCACCAAAATGATACCCCCAACTCCACACTTGTTTGCTGTTCGTTAGGAGGGCAAAATTCAGCCAATCCACCCTATTTAGACCGAATTCATGTATCTATCTTACTTTGATCCGTACCAAGAGAAGGGTCTCTTTTGACATGCCTACATCCATTACTAGTTTTGAAATGTGACAAAAGGGCACAAAGTACAAAAGACCCACGAAGGTGCACATTGAAAAGAAGGTCCCTCTTGATCTCCTCCCCATCATAGCCAGCTGTCTGGAGTCTGGCCCTTCCAGATAAGAATGCTAGCCTAGCAAAGGGGTCCGGAAACTGCTGCCCTTGGGCCTCATCTGGCCTGCAAACTGTTTTTGTCTATAAAGTGTTAATGGAAGCACAGTCACACCTGTTCATTTCTGCAATGTCTGTGGCTACTTTCAAGCTAACGACAGAGTTTGAGTAGTTGCCAACAGGAACCAGATGGCCCACGAGGCTGGAAATATTTACTCTCTGGCCTTTTTTTTTTTTTTAAAGATTTTATTTATTTATTTGACAGACAGGGATCACAAGTAGGTAGGGAGACAGGCAGAGAAAAAGGAGGAAGCAGGCTCTCCATAGAGCAGAGAGCCCGATGCGGGGCTTGATCCCAGGACCCTGGGATCATGACCTGAGCCGAAGGCAGAGGCTTTAACCCACTGAGCCACCCAGGTGCCCCACTCTCTGGCCTTTTTAAGAACTATTTTGCCAATCCCTGACCGGGCAGATCAGACATGGAAGAACCGCCTCTCCAGCGACCCAGGGATGAGAAGAAAGCACAATGTTGGCCTGAACGCAGAGGCTGGACAGCTGCCTAGAAGCTGCACTTGACCCCTCCCTGCTTGGACATTTCCAGGAGCAGAGCATGTGGCTGCCCGTGGATACATTTAGAGACTAGTGAAGACGGGAGGCCTGGGATTGAGTTAGGCTGGGTTCTAGATTAATCTGGCTGGGGCAGTCACCTTGGACATATTTCTTAATCCTTCTAATCCCAAATTTTCTGAAGCAAAAAGGGGCATAATCGTATTTTACACTTTTCTTGTGAGGATTAAAGGAGAAAGTTCATGTGAAGGGCTTAGTGGAATGCCCGACGTAAAGTAAGGGCTCAATAACCATGAGTTAATATTGGTATTGTTACTATCATTATTATTATTATTATTTTATTTCGGGGCTGAGCTAACGTAGGACCAGTTAAGCACTTGTCCTGCGTGCAAAATTTAAGAGGAGGTGGCACCAAAACCCCTGATCAGGATAAATCATATTTCACTGTAATGTTTTAAAAACTTAAAATTATTATTAAAAAAGTTCACGATGAACAGACTCTCAAACTTTGAGCAAAGAAGGGCTATGTTGAGCATATCGCACCCTAAGGTAAAAAAAATTAATAATACTCGTCCTGTGTTAATGAAAATTTTGCTATTTTGTTCACTGTCAGTTTTTTCCCATTAATTTCAATTTTTTAAAATACCGCATTAGAATATTATTTATCTCGACTACCGAGTTCTTTGGCACCTCTTTAGATTTTGTCCATGGTGACTCTCTCTCTCTCTCGCCTTACCCTCATTCCGGCTCTGATTATCCTTCTTTTAAGTGATTCCTCCAGAAAATATTAGAAAAGGCCTTTTTAGAGTCCCGTGGAGCTCTGAGATACTGAAGGAGGAGAGAGAAGACATAGGTCTTTAAACCAGTGTGTCAGTAACACAGTGACCTGTATGTGCACTTCCTATCAACTGAACTCAGTCCACGGACACTTTCTGTACTGAGCAGAAGAAAGAGAAAGCCATAAATTAATTTAGGCTGCTACCTTAATTACAGAAACCAAGGGAAGTTCTATCAATTACCTAAAAGTAGAACAGTGCAGGCCTGATTTATGCATGTTTCTGCCACTTAAATCATTGTTTTATGAATTCCACACAATTACTTCCATAAAACCTGCAATCAATATATCAATTAAAACCATGCCACCACTGCTCGCCCTTGAGTTTCACAAAAGTGAATAAATGAGGAAGTGATTCTGCATTTTGATAACCTTTAGCATCCTGAGCCTGTGATATCAGATCCCCCCGCCCCGGCCCCCATGGTCAGGAGTGAACATTTCAGGGGGTATTAACAGTCATCTTCCTTTTATGTTAGGACTGGTCCTCACATGGGTCTCAAGTTCACTTGTGGCTTCTGCTAACTGTGGGAAAATACACTTGCTTGCGTTGATAAGCACATGAAACCATGCACACATTTCTGCTGGAAAATCCTTTTTTGCCTGTTGACAAAACTGGTCCCTCTGTGTCAAGGCACTCATTATAGACTGAAAAGTAGCCTGCCCCCCACAATTACATGTTGATCTCCTGACTCCCAGGGTGGTGATGTTTAGGGATGAGGTCTTCGGGAGGTAATTAGGTTGAGGTAAGTCACGGGGTGGGGCTCTCATGAAGGGATTGGTGTCCTTATAAGAACAGACACCCAAGGGCTTGCTTTCTCTGCCCTGTAAGGATGTTGTGGGAAGGCGACCATCTATGAGCCAGGAAGAAAGCCCTCATCAGAACCGACCATGCTAGGACCCTGATTTCAGACTTCCAGCCTCCAGAAGGGAGAGAAAATAAATTTCTGTTGTCTAAGCAGCACCCAAACCCCCGCCCCGGCTATGGTATTTTTTATGGCAGCCCTAGAAAAATAATAGAACGCTAGGGAATACTTGCTTCTGGCAGGGATTTTGTGACCTAAAGTGGCGTCTAAAGCTGTAACAAGAGAAAAGACAGATATATTTGCCTGTGTATTTAAAAATGTATGCTGGAGTGTAAGCAAGATCAAAGGCCCCAGATAGGGAATATTTGCAACATCTATGTTCTTCACCTGTTATTCCCCCTAATGAACAGTTCTCTCTCAATCCGAATTAAAAATAAAGTCAGAATCAGCACAGAGGATCCTAGGGGAAGGGGGGGAAACTGACTGGGAAGTCATCAGAGAGGGAGAAAAACCACGGGAGACTCTTAACTCTGGGCAACAAACTGAGGGTTGCTGGAGGGGAGGCGGGTGGGGGGATGGGTTAATTGGGGGATGGGCATGAAGGAGGGCACGTGATGTGATGAGCACTGGGTGTTATATACAATTATGAATTACTGAACAATACATCTGAAACTAAATAGGTACTACTATATGTCAGCTAGTTGAATTTAAATAAAATCAGAAAAGCCCAGAGGAGAAATGGGCAGATGTGTCCTGGAAATCCACAAGAGGTAATGTCCACAGGCCGATTAAAGTAGTGAATCTCAGGCTTGTCGCTAGGAGGAAGGCACATGCAGAGGAGAGCAAACCGAGAGGCTCTGCTTCACCCATCCAATTTTCAAAACTAAAAAAGAGCAGAATACGAAGGCACTGGCAAGGATGTCGGGATGGAACCACCCATCCCGTGTTTGGGACATTAGATTGGGGATTCGAGGCACTGGGATGTTGGGGTATATGTAAAGAAATTTACTGCAGGCTTTAAGAAAAGAAGGTAGTTTGAATGAGTGTGGACCAGGAACGGCTGAAGGAGCTGTTGCGACACCATGAGACAGTGTGAAAATACCAAGATGGCTGAATGGGAGGGAGCCCAGGTCTGCTATCAAGTGAAACAAAATACGATTAGTATGTGTAATGCGTGCATAATACATGTGTGTAACACTCCCCTCTGTATACAATCAAATGACTAACAGTGCCCATTTCACGTGTGTATGTCCTTCTTTGCATTATTATGGAGAAAATGTGGAAAGATACTTTCCAGGCAGTCAGTATGGGTAACTTTAAAGGTGTCTGTTTTGGGATAAAATGGGGATATTATTGCATCATTACACACACACACACACACACACGCATGCTTCTCTAATTACAGAAAGCACATGTTAAATTTATAATTTAAAGTCTATTCATAAATTTGTAAAGAAAACAGAATTCAGCAGGTAACATCAACCTGCTTTTTTGGAAGCATCGCCTTCACGTGGAAATAAGGATCAGTGAGAGCTGGCTGTAGCTAATCCAAATTAGAAATCGGGCTCCCTGCTCCGCCAGAAGCCTGCTTCTCCCTTTCCCACTCCCCCTGCTTGTGTTCCCTCTCTCAATGTGTCTCTCTCTGTCAAATAAATAAATAAAATTTTAAAAAAGTGACTTTGCCACTCACGGAGCCGTGGATTTACCTCTTGGTATTTCAGCTAATAAAAAATGGAGGTAATGTTTTCATTTGGAAGAAAGTTGACCTGTTCTTTCCATTCCTCGTTCCAGCTGGAGTTTTTAGATAGTGAACACGCAGTGTATGCAGATAGCACTCACACTAAAGCAGGTGCCTTTGGGCCAGACAGGAAGAGCCTCCCATCACTGGGCCCGGGGAGGGTGAAGGCATTACCAGGGATTACCAAATGTGGGCTCTTCAAAGCAAACATGATGCTCTTAAATTAATTACAATTATTTCAAAACTAACAAAGTAGTTCATGTAATTACTCTAATTCGTTCCGTTGATGAAAAGTTAACATTCTTAAGACAAAATTATGAATGGTACATGTTTTCCATTCTGGCACAAGGTGATCTTGCCTAATTCTCTGGAGTTTTGCTTCGACTTCATTTGTCTGCTGAAAAGTAGGCCCACTTCACTCTCTGGATGCTAGTGTGGTTCGTCGGGAGATGAACCTCTCACATGTGAGAGGATGTGTGATGTGTCGTGACACAAGTTGAATTGGGGTTTCACACTGGGATAAAGGTCCGGATGAGGGAGAGAAACCAAGGCCAATTGCAGAGACATGGGAGAATCTGTAGGATTACATTGTACTGACACAGAGCGGTGAGAGGAAATCTTTTCTCAATGCTTTCATATCCTCGGTCATATTATTAGGATGATTCACTTAAATGGGGGGAAACCTGTTATGTAAAAGTGCATCTTAAAAAACAGATAACTTCAAGTAGGAATTATTTTCATTACAGAGGAATTCAGCAGGGTTCCTTTAAAACCCATCTCCCCTACTGCATGTAAGGGTGTTATTTACAGATGATTAGTTATTTGGCTAGGCAGAAGGGCAATTTAAGTCTAAAACACCTAAGGCCAGTTAAAGATCCATGGGGAAAAAAAAAAAACCAACACAAACTCAGGAGTAATCATGGAAGTCAGTAAACACATAAGATCCGATTTACAAAAGTGTAATTTATACACACCTTTCTTCAGGAGTACAACTATTAGGTAACCATGAGAAATACATTTTCAAGTTAAAAAGCAGGTGCATCCTGCAAGATTGCTGAGAAGTAAGGGATCCTCAGCTTTTGGGTGGAAAGCTAGATTCTTAGCCAAAGAGGCCACACCATTCAGACCTCAGGGACAAGAGAGGTGGCTTTCAGCCATGTGTATGTCACGCTCAGAGAGGAGATGAACCTCGGTGGCCATGTGTGTGCTCCAGTGTGTGTGTGTGTGTGTGTGTGTGCACACGCGTATGACAGAGAGAAAAGAGAGGGAGAGAGACCAAGCAAAAATGACCCTCCACGTGAGGGCAGGTTTGTTTCTAGAACATATGACTTTGTACTGGAACATGTACCTTAATCTGGAAGAGAAAACCTACAAAGAAGCCAGCTAACCCTATGACCCAATGATTGCATTACTAAGTATTAATCCCAAAGATACAGATGTAGTGAAAAGAAGGGGCACATGCTCCCCAATGTTCATAGCAGCCATGTCCACAATAGCCAAACTGTGGAAAGAGCTGAGATGTCCTTCAACAGATGAATGGATAAAGAAGATGTGGTTCATATATACAATGGAATATTACTCAGCCATCAGAAAGGATGATTACCCAACTTTTGCATCGACATGGATGGAACTGGAGGGGATTATGCTGAGTGAAATAAGTCAAGCAGAGACGATTATCATATGGTTTCACTCAGGTGGAACATAAGAGAGGAAGACCACAGGAGAAGGGAGGAAAACCTGAGTGGGAAGAAATCAGAGAGGGAGAAAAACTGTGAGAGACTCTGGACCCTGAGAAACAACCTAAGGGTTCCCAAAGAGGGTGTGGTCAGGGGAAGGGGTAAGCAGAGGGTGGGCATAGGGAGGGCATGTATGGTGATGGGCACTGGGTGTTATAAGCAATAATGAATCACTGAACATTACATCAAAAACAAATGATGTACTGTGTGTTAGCTAACTTAACATAATAAAACAAAAACAAAAACAAACAAAAAAACCAAGAAGCCAGTTAATGGCAAACAGCCCAGCCTCAAAAGGTATTGCTCACTTGGAGAACTAAAGCAGAAAGCCTCAGCAATGTGTCTCAGGGAGGAATGGATCATCTTCACACCTGGCATTGTTGCCTCGAGATGGAAGTGATTGACAGTTCCTTTGGCCACCCAGGTGAGGAAGGAGAAGCCTCAGCATTGGCTGTCCTTACAAAACACTCACTGAGCTTGTCCAGACACCATTGCTTACGGGATCAACACATGAGGATTCTTATTGGAAGAATCTAGGTTTTTGTTTTGTTTTGTTATGGGGTAGGACAATTAACTATTCATTGTTGTTTTCTTTAACACTACTATACGGAAGGACAGTTCTGTAAGATTTCTGAAAAATTCCCACCAACAGTGGGGGGGTTGATTAAAATGTAATATTGTGAAATGATAGAATATTATGAGGCCCTCAACATATTTTCATAAAGTGCCCATGACATGATAATCAGTGAAAATAATGGGATGAAAAATGTGTAGGTACTGTGATTGATTGCGCAATTTAAAAATGAAGGGTGTTGGACACACATTATATAGTTTCTGTAATTATTATAAATTTTCACTTTTAAACTCAGGAAAGAAAATGAATAAACCGTGAAGTGATATTGTCATTTTGGATTTTCAATAATAAAACAGACCCTTTATATCTGCGATCAACACGCTTTTTCTGTAAAGAGATGGAATGACAATATTTTAGGCTTTGCAGGCCACCTCTGTCTGTCACATGTCGTCTTTCATTCTTGTTTTGTCTCTACAACACTTCAAAGAATCTAATACCCATTCTTAGCTCACAAGCTTTACAAAAACAGGCTGCAGGCTGGATTTGGCCCCTGGGCCATACTTTGCTGATGCCTGCTTCGAATGACTTTGTCTCCTCTGGGTGCTCCCCCTATTTTAATACGAAGAATTTGTGATGGATTTCCACATTTCATATTGATGACACACACTTCTCCCAAAGCTGCCTTACAATGGCTATACCGATTCAAACCAGCCCTTATATGGAATTAATCTGAACAGAGAACTGAAATAGAGATGTATATTTCATCTGGTCCTTGAGAGCCATGCTTTCCAATATGGTAGCCACTAGCCCCACGTGGCTAATCAGAGTAACATTAATTAACATTAAGTTAAATAAAAAAGGCAGTGCCTCCGTCTCAGGAGCCCACATACTGGACAGCACAGATACGGAACATTTCATCTTAGTTCTCTGGGACAATGATGTCACAGAATAAAACAGGATAAACCTTGGGAACTCAAGTTTTGGATTGTCAATGTTCCTTCAGAAGATACCGTTGATAGAGAAGGTAGGGGAGAGAGACAAGGGAATGACAAGGATATTTAGGGTCAAACGGAGCCAGAAAGGCAGTCCATCGTTGAATAACTTCCCAGGTTCAAAAATCAAATCTACCATATCGTGGCTGTGGGATCCTGGGTTATCACTCCTCCTCAGTACCCCTCCATTCCTCTGCTGTAAAGCAAACATTATAGTACCTACCTGGTGCAGATTTTGAGGATGAAACAAGGTTGAGCATGTGGAAGTGCGTACTAGCCTCCTAATTCTACGAGCTACATGCACACACATTTACACTGCCCAAAGGAGGCAACGGCCAGACATTTAGAAAGAACAACTTCTTGCCAGTATGGCTGGATGCTGGCTTTTTGGGGACACAGGAAGATACCCTGCACTGAATGCATGCCCAACCTGCTCTTAAATGCCCTTAGAATGGCTATACCAATTCTGGTTGGGAGAACACCTGGGAACCCCCATAACCTGGCACCTTCTGAAACCCTCGGGACTCTCAGAATCATGTTTTTGGTTTCTGGTGACTGCTTCTAACCTGTGCTCCCCAGCAAAGAGTTCGGTTTTTCTGAGCCTTTGGGAATTGAGACGCTTGATCCTAGCCCTCAGGGAGGATTCCCCTCTGTCTCTCCTCCTCGTCCTCATCACATTTCCATTACTGCTGCTTTTCACCACCCTCCCCCCACCCTTCTCTAAGCTGGTCTCCAGCAGCCCTCCTTCCCTCATCCCCACACTCACTGCTGAGCACTGATCCCAATGAGGACCAGTTTCATAGTTACGGGGATTTCATAGGGTCATGTTTTACAGCCTATGAAATAGATAAGAAGTTCTCAGTGGTGGCTGGGGTCTTTCTGAGGGGCAAACCAGCTAGGGGTACCATGATGGAATCCACGAGAACTGTAACTATTCAACCTGTTCTGGGAACTGGGGTCGGGTTGGGGCATTTTCTACCCCGGAGCATCCATCCCAGGCAGAGAAATCCTTGGTTTTTCCACGTCAACATTGTGATCTATCTTCTGTATTTATTTTTGGTCTTCTCCCCCTTGCACTCGATGACTATGTTCCTATCTACCAAAGTGCCTTTTCTTGTTGTTCCCCCACCCAGTTAAACGGGGGAGAACCACATCCTTCTCTTGCCTCCTCCTGCTCCATGAGATCACATAGCAAAGGGCAGAACAGGCTTGCAAACAAGTCGTTATTTTCCACTGTGAGAAAATGGTGCCCAAGCACCTTTTGTTATGTGAGGGGGCCACCTGGATGTCCTGTGTATGTTCCATCAATTATCTTCATGTTAATTTGCAAGGCTGTGATAGAAGGCAGGCAGTGAGCTTTAGCTCCACACCCCTCCCCGCCATGCGCCAACCCCCAGACCAACGCCCCATGTCCCATCCTGCTGGGTCTTAACAAAGGATGACAGGGACATCTGGGAAGTGAGCGTTCAGACGTAATGAGCAAAGGGGTTCGATGCTAAGGTGACAGGGAACACAGAGGCATGCTTATGGGAACCAACCTCATCTTGTGGAGAGCCACAGGGAGGGCACAGCAGAGAGGGAGGGGAGGAGGAGAACTTACATGGCAGGGAAGGTGACTGGACTCAGATTTATGTCACAAAACAAAGAGAGAGCCACAACAGCGGGCTTACTTGCGGAAGTATATACAAGTGAACTGGGGGCACTGTACATGGAAGATCCCTCCTGGTTTGCCTGGCACAACAGCACCGTGCCTACGAAAGAGAGAGAGATAGATGGCATCTGGTTTGGGAACAGGCACACTACACCTGAGAGATCCCGGCAACGCAAACAAGAAAGGCAGAGAAATGAGAACACAGCCACTTCCCCGGGCATGTGGCGGGGACACCCGTGGCAACCCCCTGGCTTAGCCGAAGGGAATCGGGAGCCCACCCTCCAGCCCTTCAAGCACGGGTCACACCTTGTCACCTGGGGTTCCCGTAGTGGGAACCTGGCCACCCCAGGACCCAGTTTCAGATCGGTGATGGTGGCAGCATGGCATACGCCAAAGGGGGCTTGAGAAATACCAGCGAGAACTAGATGACAAGCCTGGTTCGAAGCCACTTAGCTGTGTGATCTTGGTAAGTCACTGTACCTCTCTGTGCCTCAGGAGTTCCATCTGGAAAATGGGGTGAATATACCTACCTCCAGGGAGGGTTGGGGATCATATGGCTAGAGATGTGCCTGGGGTAGGGGCTGGCACATAATCATCGCTCAGAAAAGGGGAAGCACGTGAACTGCTGTTTGGAAAAAACTCTTCCTCCCCTGCCACCCCTCCCCCCGCCCCTGCCACTTTAGACTGTCTGAATCCGTTCTTCGGGGAAGAATAGAAGTGCGGCGGGGAAGAAACGAATGCAACTTTCACCTTCCGTGTGGCCCACCCCAGACCCACACTGGGTTTGGGGTGAGACCATCTTTGGCTTCTGTGTATCTCGTTTCTTCCCGAAAGCTCTCAGCTTTCCCGCTGGAGAGGCTGCCTCACCAAGCAAGCCTGCACTGCAGATCTGACTGTCCTCTGCCTGATTTAAAGCAAAGGGCACTGGGCTTATCCTGGCACAATGGAATTTTACAGCGAAGAGGAGCGGCGGAATCCTGAGATATGTCCTCAGTCTGTGATGCGTTTTGAACCACCGCCCACTCCAAGGATGAGCAGGGTCAGGAATCCTCAGGGTATCAATTCTCTCTCCTGCTGCCCCAAAGCTCACACTCAGACTTTGAAAAGACTGAGAGAGACTTCTGAGGCGTTGTCAGCCCATTACTGATGATGGAACTGTGTTCCCTGTGGCTTCTGTTCACTTGTTTCCATTTGGTTCTGGGTTTTGGAGTCTCTGGCCATCCCCACAACTGGAAAGCTCCCCCCACGAGAAGAAGCCTGCCCGCATCTTTGGAGACCTCACCCACATCTTCGGAGCTCACACACATCTCTGGAGACCTGCTCTAGTGCTTGCTAAGGGGTTTTACAGTCCTGTAGGAGCTTTCCCACGGCCAACAGAAGCTTAGTAGCAACTTGCAGAGTGAGTGAGGGGTCTGCCAAACAGAGAGCGATTGCCATGTGACCCATGAAAAGGTAGCCATCTTTTCTGAACTAAAAACCAAACACAGTTCCAGAGGTGGTCTCCACGACCACCGCTCCCCCTCCTTCAGGACAGAGCCAGAATAGATGGGCCCTATGAGGAGGACTGAGAAGGTTTCTGCAGATTCCTTTTCTACCCTCTGCTCCCTGTGTTTCCCTGGATTTTGTACATTATTTCTAGGTAAATCAAAGATGCATGAAAATCCCTAAGTGGCTCCTCTGTCATCAACTCAGCCACCCCCATTCATTCTTTGACACGGAGAAGCAGCCCATGGACAGAAGTTCTATCTGAAGGAATGTCCCCTGGTTCTTCTAACATTTACCCTATTACCCTGCATTTCTAGCTGGAGAAGATCCTCAACAAAAGCGTGGATATAAGAGTAAAACTGACTGACCTTTCCTTGGTGGTAAATGTATTCAGAGTCTGGTTGGGTCTGAGTCATGATCAGCCTTTGCTACACGAATGTTTCTTTCTTCTATTTTATTTAAAGAGTTTATCCCAACATATAAGATGGGACTTTAATTGGTCTAATTTCTTCTCGGTAAGTATTTCCTGTTTTGGCAAGAAACTGGCATAGTTTGGTAATTAATAGCAAACGAATGGAACACCAGCCCATGGGGGTGTGGGGTCTGACATCAACCAACAGGAGTGGCACACCTGCCCGAAGGACACGCCCCGACCCCCACCCTGCTTATCAACGAGTACATCGCCTGAATGGCAAAGGCCATTCATCCCCAGGTTCTCGCTCACTGCCACAACCTTAGACAGAAATGAACGTTTCTATAGGATACACAGAGAGCTGTCAAATCAGCATCTTCTAGGGTGGGACCCGTGAGAAAACTCAGTGGGTCTCTCATGTCCACCCCTGGATTGAAACCACTTTTAAAATGAAATCTGAAGTTTCTTGGGGGTACCTTGGCTTCAAAAGAAAAATGGCATAGTTGTAGCAAAAATATATCTAGAAGTACATTTCGGTATTGTGCAGTTAAAACCTTAGGGTCAATTTTCAACACTCTCAGTGCAATTTAGAGAATCCCATTGGGACACAACACAGATTCCCTTTAGGAAGCTAAATCCTGGCAGGGCATAATGAAGCTTTCCTAATGCTCTTACACTGTAGATCCTGAGAAACTGCATTGAAATAACTTCTTTGGGAGCCCTCTTGGTAGTGGGGGGAAAAAATTCTTTATGCAATAATTCTGACCTTTGTAAAACAAAATCTATACTGTCACAGGACTTGCTTTTTATTTTACCTAAAAAACATTCTCTAATTTAATTTGCAAAGTACTTATTGTATGTTCTCTTAGTACTTTGTGACCTTTCCTTAAGAGAAAGCTTTAAATTAAACAGAAACAAAGAGGCAGAGAAGAACACTGTAACCTCCAAGCATTTTTTGGGCAGGGGCGAGTCATGTGTGTTTGTTTAAAGAAGTCAGTCAAATAGATAATAGGGTAGGAACAGCTGCATAAGGAGCATTTAGAAGGTCATTCAAGGCACCTTGTGATGCAGCTTTCTAATGAATCCCTTGCATTGTGTTTTCTATCCACACCCCATCCCCCCAACATAGACCATTTGCCTCCAGCTAGCATGAACTGTCCGCCACTATGGTGGCATTCTATACTTCTCAGACTTCTGTGCCTTTGCTAATAAAGCAATTTTACTCATATCCAGGATTTTGAGGGAGGAGGGGGGAAGGGGGTTTTCCTCTTTGTAATTAAAGATGGTAACTGTGTTCAATTTATACCACTAGCCACCATTCCCTACCCAGGACAGACCGGTCATTCATCAATTTCCAAGTGTCCTTTCCTTTTTATCCTGGAATCCTCAGAATCATTCTTAACACAGCTTCTAGGCAATTGTTACTGTTTGATTAGAGTTGGTGGACAGGATGAAACCTCCATGCCATTCCTGTTCCTACTGTTAGGTTAAACCATAAAATTGACCTTTTTATGTCAAATAGGATTGAATATTGGGAATTTCAAGGGATTTAATTTTAAAGAAAGGCCCCACTGCAATTTCTACTATGTCTTTTAGAAGTTGCCTCTTTTCCCAGTCCCCAGGAGCTAATGGATCACTCCTCCTTCTATGCTCCCATCACACTTAAAAAAAAAAAAAAAAAAA
>ML100609.1:52296-74985 GCA_003697995.1 Taxidea taxus jeffersonii | reverse complement strand
TTTTTTTTTTTTTAAGTTTATTTCTTTGTTTATTTATTTGAGAGAGAGACAGAGTGAGAGATAGCATGAGAGGGGAGAAGGTCAGAGGGAGAAGCAGACTCCCCATGGAGCTGGGAGCCCGATGCGGGACTTAATCCCAGGACGCCAGGATCGTGACGGGAGCTGAAGGCAGTCGCCTAACCAACTGAGCCACCCAGGCACCCAATGATTATTTTTCTTATGAAAAAAATTACAATTTTAGTAACTTTAAGAGCCTAGTGGAGTTTTTCAAATGTTTACTAGTTACTGTAGCAGGTTTCCGTGTGAAGAAATTACATAGTCTTTTATGGGCAAGGTGACAAGCCAGAAAAGAATGGCTTACCTCTTTATTGGTTGATGTGTAAGAAAAAGTTTTCTTTTGTTACCACTTTGCAGATGGCATCCCAAAGAGTTTTTTCATAGGATTTTTTTAAACTACCTCTTTTGTTTGCCTTTTGTTGGATACCATTTCTCTTTGAACAATACCTGTAAGCCTTTCCAAAATAAGAATATAACTCTATGTAAGTATGTAGTTTCCTTCCTCATTTAAATGTTTATTATTGACTTGGATAATTTTCTGTCAACGTGTAATTTTAAGTATGCTACCTAAAAATTAATGCAAAATTTTTGTCAACCCCACTTTCTCTTTCCTTTAATTCTTTTTGTCTTACAGAATCAAAATTGAAATCAAGAGTAGAAAGAGAAACATGGTGTTTTAAATGTAATAATAATTAACAGTTACCTAATTTTACTATAATGATTTTTTAAAAATTATAAGAGTAGGGTGATACAGATGTGGTGGGAAAAAGTGGGCCTTTGGGTGGATAAGGGCTTGGTAGGTGGAGCAGTGAGTGGTAGAAGTGGTACTAATCCTAGTTCCTTTGGCTCCTGGGTCAGTGCTCTGTGCTCATTCAGTGTCTGCTGGGTCAACTTTTCTCAGATCTGTTGCTGAGGAAATGAATAGGTGACTGTTGCAATGTGCAGTTCCCTTGGTGGAGTCTTTCAAAGACTCATGAAGACAATCAAAAGGTTTTGGAGAATGATGAAACTCTGCTCCCCATTTTTTTTAGAAAGCCTTGAGAATCTCTCCTCTGATGCTGAAACACACTGCAGCCAATTTAGGAGGGAAATAGTATGGAAATACAAATCTACATTTTAATAGCAAAGTATAAGATATGTTGAGGTGCTCAAAGAGGGAGTATGTGAATAGATTGCTGCTTCCTTTTTGAAGCTACATAATATCATAACATGATATTCATAATACAATGTGTGTATATATATAGGTGCACATATATACACACATACATATATGTGTTATATACACACATAAACATGCAAGTTTTTACACAAAGTTATAGTTAACAAAGTTTTTAACAGAAGTTATATACACACATAAACACATAAACTATATGTAACATACATGATATCATATGTGACTATATGATAGTTTATATATGTAGATATATAGTTTATGTACTGCATATATAGTAGAGAGTAAAGTTAGTTGTGTTAAAATAGTGCAATATTCTAATACTTAGTATTTTTGTTACTGTTTTTTCCTACACACTCATCATCTTTAAAATAATTAATATTCCCTTCAGAAATACCGTCTTCATATTGTACTATACTAGAAGGTAACAATATATTGTAGAAAAAATTAAAAGAAATCACATGTCATTTGTTTCAGTAACCAAAGCTAAGGATTTTATGTCTGCTTTCTGCCACAGACACAATATTTGACCCCTGATCCAAGGACATAAGGTATTATAAACTCTGAAATAGAATATCCTCATGGAAACTTGGGGAGCATTGTGTCAGACTGAGGAGTGATGCTCAGATAAGAGCCAACAGTAGTTCTAACTCTCAGTAACAATATCTCTTCTATTATCTCATGAATCAGACATTGTCTGAGTAGAAATCAGAAGATAATGCCAAGGAGACATCAAATGTGCAGAATGTTCTGTTTTGTAGAGTAAAACTTGTTAAATTTCACCCCTGTTTAAATCTCAATTACTGAAAGAAGCAAATGATGAAAAATCATCTCATTCCTTCTGGAAGCTGAAGCTTTTAACAATTAATTAATAATAAGGGTCCAAATCAAGTCAGAGAATCTATTTCATTAAGCTTTTTCCTTTTAAACAGAATATACATACTCATTGATACAGGTATCATTGGATGGGTGGATGTCATTAGGTGTATAGATACAAGAAATTTTCCTTTCTAGATCAACATATAATAAATTCTGCTCCAACATATGAATTCTGTGCTGCTTATATGTAGACCATGTGATTCTTATTCAGTGTACTAAATCTTACTCAGTAAGCATCTCATTCAGGGTACTGTCCTATCCTATCTCTAAACTTCCAAAGACCTAGAAATTATTTTCATTTGTAAAACACTATGTATTTTTCAGTATTTACACTTTTTAGCAAAACCAAAGTTAGGATGTGGAAGAAAATTGTTTGAATATTGTTTTTTACTTGTTCTCATGATTATACTAATATCTGACTGCTTAAAAATCTTCATTAATAATTAATTTTATAGTTATTTATAATAATATAATATTACATGTCATATACTATTAATAATTATATCATTATAAATAATTATATAATTAAATAATGATTAATTAATAATACTTAAATGAAGCCCAAATAAAAGCCAGATTCCTAAGCCTCAAGACTTTAAGGTCCATAAGGGCAGACAACTTGCATGTCTTGTCTGTGGCTGATATGGTCAGTACTTGCTGTTGTGCTTGTCTTCTAGGAGGCACACAGGATAAATACTACAAAAAAACCCTGCATTGTCTGAGTTCAGTCTGCTTTACTGAGGTTATCTCCCATAATTGGTCTTCACATATTCTGTGTTTTAACGAATGAGCTATTTTTTCCCTGTTCCCTACATATGCCCCTACTTTCTCCATGTATTTTATGTCCTGCTTCTCCTTAAATGGCTTGCCCTCATATTGACAGGCTCCATTTTTCCTATCATTCTAAAAGCCAGCACTTCACTTGTATTCTGCTCCTACGGTTTTTTTCTAATCTTTTCATTTAGGATTTTTTTTTTGGTTTTCTAAAAATTCCCTTAGCACTATATTTGCATTTCTTTTACTAAATTTCTTTCTTTTTCCTTTTGCAGCATAGTTACTGAATACATCTTTTCTCCCTTCTTGCGGAGAGTGAGTGTTAAGAGCTACAGAGGGTCCTAACTCCTCTTTTTTCTAAAGCACTCAGCACAGAACCTTCGATGTGCTGCTGTTGTTCATTAAATGGCTGTTGAGTGAATGGACACATGGCTTCTTTGTTCACACTCAACTACAGGATTGATTCTTTTGGTTATAGCTTTTCCCCGTAGGTATCTTCAAAATTCCCCACAGCTGTTGTGATTAGGTAGGATTCCAACAGAACTTGGCTCCTAAAGATATTTGAAGAATAACTTTTGGTTCCAGGTATATAACTAGATCGAATTTGAATTAGGAGAAAAAAAACTTAACTTCTCTAACTGGCTTCTCTAAAAACTGGTTGAATACATTTGCCTCAGAACTGATGATTCAAAAAAATCCCAGTGTCATATGCAAAAGCATGTAATACAGTACATGCAATAGTAGGTACATGCAATAATTACTCCTGCTTTCCATTTCCTAGTATTATGCCCCTTCACTTTCCTCTTTTCTTTGCTTTTCCTTCTTGTCTTCCCTTTTAAAAATAGTAATTTTCTTAAATAAATCTTAATTCCTTTTAAACTTTCAAGCCCTTTTGAAACTTCTGTGATCTGAATTTCATATCAATTTACCCTTTTCCTTTTAGGGTGGTTGATTTCCCTGGAAGAAAACATCTTTTTGTTTTGTTTTGAAAAGCAGAAGACTAACAATAGTGCCTTCAGCTCCTAGGAGGAAGTGTATAAATAAACTTTAAATACAAATAAAAATAATGAATAAAAAATACTATTGTTGGCAGTATCTAGATATGCTGCTAGCATTTACCTCTTACATCCTTTTCAGAATGAAGTGCATAGAGAGACCAGGTATGGACACACATAAATGGTTAATTGATTTTCAAAAAAGATGCAAAAGCAATTCATGGAGAAAGGATAGCCTTTTTAAAAAATGGTTTTAGAACAATTGGACATCCATATGCAGAATAAATGAGTATTGATACATACTTTGCATTATAGACAAAAATTAACTCCAAAATGGTACACAGATCATCTGTCTGTAAAATTTAAAACCCTGAGACTTAGAGAAGAAAATATAATGGGAATTTTTGTAACATTGAATTAGGCAGAGGTTTCCTAAATACAACTCCAAAGCACTAAAAATACTGATAAATTGACCTTTATCAAAATTAAAAAAAACCCATCTGCTCTTCAAAAGACATTGTTAAGAATGAAAATATAATCAGCCGACTTGTGGAGAGAAATTGAGAGAAAATAATTCCAAGTCATATACCTGATGAGGTTCTTTTATTCAGATTACATAAAGAAATCTCTATAATAATAAAAAAAACCAACAGCCCAGTTATAAAAAGGACAAACTATTTGAACAGATATTCAGCAAGGAAGATATATAGCACGTAAGCAAATTAAAACATGCTTAACATCTTTGGCCATTAGGGGAATGCTAATTAAAACCATAATGTGACACCACTATATTCCTGCTAAAATGGTTAAGAACTGGGGCACCTGGGTGGCTCAGTAGGTTCAGTGTCTGCCTCTTGATCTTAGCTCAGGTTTTAATCTCAGGGTTGTGAGTTTAAGCCTTATATTGGGCTTCACACTGGGCATGGAGCCTACTTAAATTAAAAGAAAGCTTAAAAAAATGGTTAACAACAACAAAATAATGGTACCATAGAGAGCAGCTCGATCCATACATTGTTAGTGGGATGCAAAATAGTATAGTCACTTAGGAAAATTGTTTGGCTGTTTATTTTAAGGTAAACTTATACTTACTACATGACCCAACAATTCCACACTGGGTATTTACCCAAGGAAAGTAAAAACTTATGTTTACCTAAATACATGCATGCAAATGTTTATAGCAGCTCTGTTCACTGTAAACAGCAGTCACTGCAAACAAGTGTCTTTCATCTGGTGATTGGATACCAAACTGGGGCATCCATATAATGCAATACTTCTCAGCAACTGAAATGAACTAACTACGGATAAGTGCAGTGACATGGATAAATCTCAGATTCATTATGCTAAGTGAGAAAAACTAGACTCAGAGGGCTATCAGCTGTGTGTTTCTTTTTATATGACATTCTGGAGAAAGCATAATTACAGAGACAGAAAACAGATCAATGGTTGCCAAGGGAAGGGAATAAAGGGTAGATTTTCCACAAAAGGGCACAAGGAAAATCTTATGGGATGATGGAACTAATTTTATGTCTTGATTATGGTGGTAGTTACATAGTTGTGTGTGTTTTCCAGAACTGATAGAGCTATACATTAAAAAGGACAACTTCAGTGTGTTGAAAGTATTTTATATCTTGATTTTGATGGCGGTTACATGCTTGTAAGTCATAGAACTGTATATCAAAAACAGGGAAATTTACTAAATGTAAATTATGCTTAGGGTGCCTGGGATGCAGTTGGTTAAGCATCTGACTCTTGATTTCAGCTTAGGTCATAATCTCAGGGTCCTGGGATGGAGCCCCAAGTTGGGCTCCTCGCTCAGCACATTCTTCTCACCTCCCCCAGCCTACAGCATGTACATCCTTGGGCAAATCAATTAACTGCTTTGTACCGTGGTTTCTCAAAATAGTTGTACTGATAGTTCTTAGCCCATAAGATCATTATTAAATAATGCTGTAAATAACAGTATTTAGCACATAATTACTCAATATATTTAGCTTGTTTTTAACTAAAATATTTTCTGTTTCTATAAGGCTATCTTGCCTCACAGGCTGAGACAGAAACCATATCTAACATTTTTGCATTAGGGCATTTATATCCTGTGTCAGACAGTAGAGTGAATATTTGTAGATAATGGAAAACTTGTAAAGAGGTATATGTAATCTTTGGCGTTGTTGTTTAGGTTTTACATTAGTAGAATTTAAAGAAATCTATAGTTTGACTCTGGGCCAATAATGGATGAAAGACCAGTGTAGAGAGTTTTGATTAAATGCTCTTTTTTTGTTTGCTTCTTTTTCTGACTTTCCTTTCCTTATAGAAACTGATAGTCCATCTGTCCTACTGTGTTTTCTATGATGATAAATACACTTGACAGAATTGGGAGATTTCCTATTATTTTACCTGCAGATAAGCACCAGGCTCTGGACACTTAACTTCTCCTTTTATCACTTTTTGCCTGAGGAACTTTTTGATTTATTTATTTTCTCTTTATTTTATATTCAGTATTTTTCTCCTTTACTTTTACTCTCTACATAGGAATACAGTGCGTTTTTTTGCATGTAACTTTAAAAAATTTTAATTCCAGTGTAACTGACATACAGTGTTATATTAGTTTCAGTGTATAATGTAGTGATTCAAAAATGTTATACATTACTCAGTGTTCATCATGGTAAGTGTAACCTTAATCCCCTTCACCTATTTCACCCATTCCCGCACCTACCTCCCTTTTAACCATCAGTAACCATCAGTTCTCTATATTTAAGAGTGTTTTTTGGTCTCTTTTTTTAGTTTGTTCATTTGTTTTGTTTCTTAAATCCCCTGTATGAGTGAAATCATTTGATATTTGTCTTTCTCTGACTGATTTCACTTAGCTTAATACTCTCTAGATTCATCCATGTTGTTACAAAAGACATGGAACACCTTTTTCAAATAAGTTCACTTTTAATATTTTCATTTGAACCTATATGATGCCGAGGAAGTTTTCCATATATGATTGTTTCATTTTTATGGTGCAGGTTTAGTTCTTTTTCTTGTTTTTCTTTTTTTGTTTCCCTACCCACACACCCCACTCCATCCCACCCCCTGCCCCAAAGGTTTCTTAGGCTTGTTCCTTAATTTTTTCAAAATACTTTCTGAACAAGTGTATTGTTAATTTCAGATAATCCATTTTTATTTTCATGATGTGACGTGATGTTCTCTGCCTCTGCTACTATCTACATGCAGAGCAAAGGTGGAAAAAAATGGTTATAAACTTCACCATTAAAGTTACTGCCAACTGATTACTCATTCTAATGTTTAAGAAATGTATTCATAGGATAGGGGTGCCTGGGTGGCACATCCAACTCTTGATTTCAGCTCAGGTCATGATCTCAGGGTCATGAGATCCAGCCCCATGTAAGGCTCCGTGTTGAACATGGAACCTGCTTGGGATTCTCTCTTTCCCTCTCCCTGCTGCTCCCTATTTCACATGTGCACAAGCTTGCTCTCTCTCAAAAAAAAAAAAAAAAGAAAAGAAAAGAAAAGAAAAAGAAAACTAAATTTATTCAAGAAATACTTTGCTTTTGCTTTTCTCTTAAGAAACCTATGTTTAATAGGAAAAAAATGTTCACTTCCATTTTAAAAAATTAAGTGTGCAAGCATATGCATAATCCCTCAGAAAGTATCTTTCTGTGTGCAAATATTCAAAAGGTAGTTTCCTTCTTTCTTTATGGATTTCTTTCCTGGCAGACAGGAGCATGGGTGCCTTATTCTTTCATTTGTAACATCCTTTGAGCAATGTATGCTAGTAGCCAACAGAGCAACTTGTCGGTAGGAGGGGAAAAAATCAAGTTGACAGCAAAATTATTGGTAGAAGTATTTTCATAGGAAGTTTTATGAAGTAAAAATGATATCCAAAATAAGATATCTAAGAAATTAGAAATTACGAGCACACTTAAAATGTTCTTTAAATATTCTGTATGATTTCGGGACGCCTGGGTGGCTCAGTGGGTTAATCCACTGCCTTCGGCTCGGGTCATGATCCCAGGGTCCTGGGATCGAGTCCTGTATCAGGCTCTCTGCTCAGCAGGGAGCCTGCTTCTCCCCTCCCCTCTCTGCCTATTTGTGTGATCTCTGTCTGTCAAACAAATAAATAAAATCTTTAAAAAAAATATTCTGTATGATTTCAGTGTACTGCATGACATATTCAGTGTCTAATTATGTTGGTAAAATATGGTGTGGGACATAACTTTGTTAAAAGTTAAAAAATTCCTATTGTAACGCTTTGCCCATGTATGACAAAGTACTCTCTTTTGGCAAAATTAATTGGAGGTTTGATCAAGGATCTAGACTCTCTAGTTCCCTAAATCCCACATAATCATTTCTCTACTCATATGATTTCCCTCATAAGTATGGATTTTTGTTATGTAATATTTTATTTTGCTACTTAGATTATGTAGATACAGCTATCACTTGGAAGCAGCAGTTCTCTCTCTGAGAAGGCAGGTTACCCTTGATGGGTTTATTCATAGCGGGGGTCCTTCCTCCTGAGCCATGTTTTCCAATATTTAGCTATTTATCTTTTTTTTTCTTTTTAATTGAACCAATATTGTTCATGGTATTATAGTTGTATATGAATTGAAGTAAATACAATGCCTTTTTTATGGGAGTGTGATGAGTCCATTACTCATCTAGTATTTATTATCTGACCACTATGTTCACAACAATTTAAGCATTTTCCTGCCTCTGCACCATATACAGATTTTTGGAGACAAAACAAATATATAATCTTTAAAACAGAGATAAGCACATAATTACAAGATTGCATTGAGCTTCAGCTATAAGAGTGGGAGTCACTAATTGGAAGAAGTATCCCGAGGTGCAATTTTAGGGAAGAAAACTCTAGGGATAGGAGAAGGGATGCTATTCCATACAATTAGAATAGTTTGAGGAAAGTAAATGGGGTTCAGTTCTAAAAATACGGAGCTAACTACAAAGACAGCACTAAGGCAAGGTAGTGTCCGTATTCACAAATAGACTTTTGTTAAATTTCTAGTTTCAGATTCATTCTCATTAGGAATATTGCATTTTCAAGTATACCCTTCAGAGTCTTGTGACCTAACCAGAACAAAGGCAATAGGGTGTGATCTAATGGACATTTTGAACTTTAATACATAATATATCTCTACTGGGCCAGGAATTGAGTATTCCCTCAGACAAACGAGATTAATTGAAATCTAAATTTCACTCTTAAGTAAGCCAATAAGAAGTTTTATCTTTATGTTATAATTCTGTGAAAGGATTTAAAAAAAAAATTTTTTTTTTAAGATTTTATTCATTTATTAGTTAGAGAGAGAGAGAGCGAGCACAGGCAGACAGAGAGGCAGGCAGAGGCAGAGGGAGAAGCAGGCTCCCTGCAGAGCAAGGAGCCCGATGTGGGACTCGATCCCAGGACGCTGGGATCATAACCTGAGCCGAAGGCAGCCGCTTAACCAACTGAGCCACCCAGGCATCCCAGGATTTTTTTTTTCATGTGAGAATTCCTGATCTCCCATAAAGATAAAAGCTTAGGTAAGAAAAGTATGTTAAGCTGATTTTGTCCTATTTCTTAAAGCTGTGCATTTTTTTATATTACCAAATTGGAAGGAAAGAAAACCGAATTATTTTTCCCCTATGAAAGATAATTGAAAATGTATTGGCCAAAAGTCAGTATTTTTCTGTTAAAAAAAAAAGTCCCAAGTCTTACCATACATTCTATTTGCTTATAATAATTTAAGTATTACTGGACAGCTAGGCTTATCTTATTCATCATAGAAATATTTTAGTAACATCCTTACATTTTTTTTAAAAGATTTTATTTATTTATTTGTCAGAGAGAGTGAGCACAGGCAGACAGAATGGCAGGCAGAGGCAGAGAGAGAAGCAGGCTCCGTGCCGAGCAAGGAGCCTGATGTGGGACTCGATCCCAGGACGCTGGGATCATGACCTAGCCAAAGGCAGCCGCTTAACCAACTGAGCCACCCAGGTGTCCCACATCCTTACATTTTTAATCTAAGGCAAAATATTGATCAGTCTATCCTAGGATGTAGTTCATACATTAGTTGATCAATTTAACTGTCCTGATAACTTCAGATTCATACATCAAGTGCTTTTTATAGTACTTAAAAAATCCTTGAGTTCTTTGTACTCGAATTAATTTTCAGTCTTTCTTCTTACTATACTTAAGGTTATTGATAGGAGAGTTAGCATTAAATAAATGGGAATTTGGAATGAAGCCTGTAGTTGATACTGATAATAAGAACAGCTCAAATTTTACATAAACACTTAACTATGTCTTTGCTTAAAGTACTATGACCTACGTTCCCTGAATTTGTTACATATTTCATAGTATTTTAAGGATGATAAAGAGTGTTAAAACAGTGCAAGTGTTAGCATAGTCACATGATATTTTGAAAATAGTTTCCCACATATAAAACTAAAACATTACAAAAATTTGAGGATTATATGAATTAATTCTTTTTAGGTTGAGTTTTTATTCTTACTGGGCTTGTGTGTGGGTTTCTTTTATCTGACTACTTAAAAAATTAATAAAAAGACAAGAAGGAAAGCTTTTTTTTAAAGTTTTGACACAACTATACATCGATAGTTTGCAAAATAGATGTATAGTGCACTTTCTTGTTCCCTTTTTGTCTCCTTTTTATTCTGTAAATATTTATGCAGTGCTAAGTGCTGGAGAAACTAAGGTAAATATAATAGATACTTCCCTGGAAATTTTAATAAACTGTTGTGGAATAGACACATTAACAGATAACCCCAATTAAATAAATTAAGTGACATGGCGGAGCAAAGAGAAGGAAGGCCACCTAATCCACCTTGGAGCTAATATGGGAGTATAGAACAGAGACAAGAGGGACCTATGACAAGGAAATCTTTTATTTATTTTTTTAATATTTGAAATATATATATAGAAACATTTGAAGAGGATTTACTCGAAATTAAAAATTCTTTTTTTGTGTGTGATAAAATCATATATTATGATTTCCATATCACTTAGACATTGTGGTTAATCTACAGAATAAATGTTTATTGAAAAACCATTCTGGGGCACCTGGGTAGCTCAGTTGGTTAAGCAACTACCTTTGGCTTGGGTCATGATCCCAGGGTCCTGGGATTGAGCCCTGCATCAGGTTCCCTGCTCTGCAGGGGAGCCTGCTTCTCCCTTTCCCCTGCTTGCTGCTCCTCCTGCTTGTGCTCTCTCTGTGTGCATCAAATAAATAAAAATCTTCACAAAAAAAATTTCGAAGGCACTCAGTACACATGGGTTGAATGTATTAATTCATCAGTTTATTGAACAGATATTTATTGAACATTTGGTTAGTGCCAGTTATTGCAGTTACATCACAGGAAATAATGAATGCAGTGCATAACTGATATAGGAAATTATAAAGCATTGACCCTGGTGGAACAAAAAGTTAGAAAAGAGAGGGGATAGGAAATGATGGGATGAGGGACATCTAACAAATATTAAATTGGAGGTATGGGCAGGCCTCATTGAAAAGTAGACATTTGAGCAAATACATCAAGTTTGTCTTGTGGCTTGTTGGTAGTTGATCATATGGGACAGTGAGAACAGCTCATGTTGAGGCAGCATTCATTTGAGGAGAAGCACGGAGGCCAGTTTGACGAGAGGAGAGGGAAACTGTTGGAAATTAGTAAGCAGTAAGTTTAAAGAAGTAATGGGAACACAATTGTACAGAGCCTTTTAAGCAATTGTAGACTGTGGGGTTTACTTTGAACAGGGGAACCATTGTAGAGTTTTGTGAGTAAGTGTGACATAGTCTGCTTTACTTGTGAAAGGATTATCTGGCCACTGTTTTAGGAAGAGACTTTGATTTTGAAAGAGGCCAGATAGAATTAATAATACCAGTTAGACTACTGTAGTAATTTAGGTGAGAGAAGAAGATACTTCACATTACAGTGAACCAGTGAAGGAAGTGATTAGTCAGGTTTTATGTTTCAAAGTCAGAAATAATAGTTTTTGTTGATGGACAGGATTTGTTGATGGATAGGATAGGATTTTGTGGATGGATAGGATAGGAGGCCAAGATAAGAATCAAAGATGGCCACAAGGTTTTGAGACAAAACAACTGGAAGATGGAATTCCCATAAACTGAATGATAAAAAAATGTTCATTTTTCCTAACTTATTGATATTAATATTCAGTGGTAGAATTCAGGTGGATTTGGTTATAGAATATGGATAGAATGTTTTGAGAAAAAAAATGGAGGGAAGATAAAGAGAAACTAAGGAAAATAGTCAGGGTTTTGTATTTAAGTTAGCTATTTTGCAATTTCTTTTCCCTTGAATGGTCTTTGGGGTCTTGACCATGGCTGCAAGTAAAGTGATAAAAGTTCAGTGATAATAATTTATAATATAAGGACTTGATCAGAAATAGCATGGACTTCACTTTGCTTTTAAGGCATTTCCTCTGGTATCTTCATATAAATATTTAATTCCTACCAACTTGTATATACACTATTATGTTAGACTAATGTATGGAAATCTTTTGAGAAACATATGATGCTTTTTTAACATGATTAAACTTGTTCCATCTATTTTTCATCTGAGAAACAGCACATGCAGATACTTCAAAATGATTAATTTTTCATACTATTTCACTGCTTCTCCTAAGTTGCATTCTTGGTAAGATACTGTTTTGAAAATAATTTCAGTATTTAAATATACTACATTTTTCATAGTTTTTCTTTTTTTTCCATTAGCATTATGAATCAGACAACATTTCTGCAAGAGAAAGATAACATACAGAAAAATGACTCTAAGGGGAATAGTTAATAAAGGAGATATTTACAAAGGTGTGGGCTGGATTAAAGGAAACCAGAAAGAGATAGTGAAGCTTAGTGAATAGACTCAACAAGGCCAAGGTTGGTGTTATACTTCTAAACAAAGGGAAAGAATAGTTTTGCAGGTACCCAAAGGATAGAGTTGTCACTCTTAGTAGAGTTGTATCTATACAAGATGGCCACTCAAAAGGATCAGTAAAGTTAGGTAAAGGAGTAGAGCTTGGAACAATGCAAACTTGATCTAACTTGTCTTACACATGATGATACGTTTAAATTTAAATATGTGTAAAAAATCAAATGGGCATTTTAGAACTGAAAAATGCAATATGGGAAATTAAAACTTTATTGGATGCGGATTACCTGAAATCTAGATATAGCAGAAGACAGAATTAGTGAACTCATATCAGGCTAATGGAAAACATACACACTGAAGCATAAGATTTTGAAAAAGAGATAGAAGAAAAAGAAAAATATAAAGATGTGTTGTGCAACCAAGAGAGACAAAAATACAAATGATTAAGATCTCAGAAAGAGGAGAGAGAGAACAAGACAGAAGCAATTACCAGAAAAATAGTGCTTGAGCCTCATTTCCAATCTAATGAAATACATCGATCTATAGACATAAGAAAAATGAAAATTTAAAAAACCATCTACAATAGCATAAGAAACATAGACTGCCCAGGAGTGAGTTTAATATATGTGTGAGATATTCTGTACGGAATGCTTTAAAACATTACTTAGAGAATTTAATGAATAAATGGAGAATGTACTTGATCTGTAGATTTATTATTATTATTATTATTCTAATTTATATCCAAGCACTTATTTACATTTTGATGTACATTAGATAATTTTAGTATGTACATAGAAATTCAAAGGACATAGCATAGCTAGAATAGTCTTTAAGAAAAACATGTTATCAGATTTCAGGACTCATCATAAAGTTAGAGAAGTTTATAGAATATGGGATTAGTTCCGGGATCAAAAATTGTACCAATAGGATAGACTATAGAGTATATAAATATATCAACACATAGTCATTGGGGAAAGGATGGTCTTTTAATGAAAATGGCTATTCCTTCTTTCAATACATAAAATTAACTTGAAAATGACCATTAACAAAAATATGTAGTATTGCTCATTTTCTAATTCAGGTCACTTGCACAATTCATGGCATATATTGCAATTTCAATATGTTGATGATGAGCCTATGGCACTTAAATCTCATTTTATGAAAATTTTATTGAAATTCATAATTAGGACCAGCAACATGACTGACCCAGAATTTAGGACCCTGGAAATGTCACTATTGAGGGCTGAAGGAATATAAATGAGGGCTGTTGCTATAGGTAAGTGACATGTGACTCTACATTTGAACTTAAGGGGATTCACAACTGAGCTGCCATCCAAGGATTTAGAAATCTACATTTGTGGAGCCAGTCACAAAACAGAGTTCTTTACTTGGTGTTGAAGTAAAGAAGAAATGGAAGGGTGGTCTTTCGTGTTCCCTCTGTGTCACTAAATAAGGGAAACCTCTTTATAAAAGGTGATTTTTAAAATTTCTGAGAGTTAACATGATACTGTCATATGGTTCTATGTATTGATAACCCCATACAAAATAGTTGGCTCAAAAAGACTCCCAATTAGAATCAAAGCCAGATATAAGAGAGAGTGTTGTGCATGAGATAAAAGGCTGGCATCCTTTAATGAAGAATATGAAAGGACTTGGAAAAGGAAACAGAGAAACTGTTAAAAGTCAACCAAAACAAAAGAGAAAAATAATAATCTATTACCTTTCCTCTTAACTATTGTGATAAAGATTCAAGTTTGAGATAAGAAAAATTTTAGCATTTAGCTATTAATAAAGAGATCTTAAAATAGGTATGGATCTTTTGAAATGGACAATAATGATTTTTTGCAAATTCTATTTTTATACTTATTTGCCTTTTCCAAAATTTCTATAGTCAATCAGAGTCAAGGAAATACTATTTTTTTAAAAATGAATTTTTAAAATAAAATTTTAATGCTTCAGAAATGTTTTCTGACTAACAGCTTTTTTGTTGCAAGTTGGCACTTTTTTCTTTATTAATTCAAGCATCATGGCTTTTCTACCAATACTTAATTCAATTAAAAGCTGAAATAATAGGGACGCATAGGTGGCTCAGTCAGTTGAGCATCTGACTCTTGATTTCTGCTCAGGTCATGATCTCAGGGTCATGGGATCAGGCCCCAAATCAATCTGTGTGTTCAGCAGGGAGTCTGCTTGGGATTCTTTCTCTCCCTCTCCCTATGCCCCTTCCCCTCTACCACCCTAAATAAATAAATAAATCTTAAAAAAAAAACCCAAAATACAAAAAACTGAAATAATAAATTTATTTTCTTTCGTTGGACCCATATTGAGAATTGATGCCGTTTGGATGAAGAGCTCATATTTAAAATTGTCAAGAATTTCTGGGTTTTTCCTTTTTTTTTTTTTTTTTTTAAGATTTTACTTATTTATTTGACAGACAGAGATCACAAGTAGGCAGAGAGAGAGGAGGAGGCAGGCTTCCCACTGAGCAGAGAGCCCAATGCAGGGCTCGATCCCAGGACCCTGGGATCATGACCTGAGCCATAGGCAGAGGCTTAACCCACTGAGCCACCCAGGTGCCCCAACAATTACTGGGTTTTTAATTTACACCATGTGTAACATGCTACTTTAATATCTTTAATACAGTGTCATCTGTCCCTAAAAAACAGGAGCTTATAGATGAACACTTTAATTATTGACAGAAAAAAAAATACACTTGAAGTGTTGTCTTTGTTTTTGGTTATACCACTTTTGTACTTCCAAATACCTTTGAACTTATGCTGTGTAAGTGCTGCCAGTCCTCATTATTCATGGATCATCTGTTTGTGAATATACTTACTCACTAAATTATATATGTTGGGGTGCCTGCATGGCTTTGTGGGTTACAGCCTCTGCCTTCAGCTCAGGTCATGATCCCAGGGTCCTAGGACCCTGGAGGCCCACATGGGCCTCTCTGCTCAGCAGGGAGCCCGCTTTCCCCCCCCAACCTCTGCCTGCCTCTCTGCCAACTTGTGATCTCTGTCAATTAAATACATAAAATCTTTAAAAAAGTAAATTATATTTGTAACCACAAAATTAATACGACATTTTCAGTCATTCTTGCATATGTGCAGAGCAGCAAAAATCCAAATTACCGAATGCACACATTGCCACCTGAGAGCAAGGTAATGCTCTGTTTCAGCTTGTCTCATGTAAACAAGTATCCTTTTAGTAGTCTGTGTGGTACTTTTTTTTTTTTTTTTTGGCATTTTTGTGGGTTTTGATGGTGCTTTCACTGTTGAAAATGGTCCTTACGCGCAGTGCTATAGTACTATCTAGTAATCCTAAGTCTAAGAAGGCTGTGACGTGCTTTAGGGAGAAAATAGGTGTGTTACATGAGCTTTGTTCCAGCATGAGTTATAGTGCTATTGGCCCTGGGTTCAATGTTAATGAATAAACAATATGATATATCCAGCAAAAGGAAGAGGAAATTTGCTGATCTGTACATGAGGTTGTTCTGCAGAGTGCTAGACTAACAGTTGTAGTGAATGATGAAACCAGGAAGATGGGGAAGTGGCTAAACGGGGGTTCATGAGATGACAGCCAACAAAATGCATAGTGGACAGCATTGCTGTGAGGCCGGTAGCAAATAAATTTACAGTCATGCTACCCAGAGTCAGGAAAATGCTAAACCCTTCTCAGCTAGTGATGGCTAAGGTTTGCACATTTCAAAGGGTAATATGGCATGAAAATCTTGGACTTGCAGGTGAGGCAGGTTCTGCAGATAGGAGGCTGAAGAGGAACTTTAAAAATGCATGCTGATGGGGCGTCTGGGTGGCTCAGTGGGTTAAAGCCTTTGCCTTCAGCTCAGGTCATGATCCCAGCATCCTGGGATTGAGCCCCACATTGGGCTCTCTGCTCAGCAGGGAACCTGCTTCCCCCCTGCCCTCTCTACCTGCATCTCTGCCTATTTGTGATCTCTGTCTGTCAAATAAATAAATAAATAAAATATTTTTTTAAAAATGCCTGATGAGGGATGCCTAGGTGGCTCAGTTGGTTAAGCGTCTGTCTTCAGCTTGGGTCGTGATCCCAGGGTCCTGGGATTGAGACCCATGTCCAGCTCTTTGCTCAGCGGGAAGCCTGTTCTCCCTCTGCCTGCTGCTCCCCTTGCTTGTAGGTGCTCTCTCTCTCTCTCTCTCTCTCTGACAAAAAAAAAAAAAAAAGTTAAAAAAAAAAAAGTGCCTGCTGAGGGGCACCTGGGTAGCTTAGTTGGCTAAGCATCTGATGCTTGATTTCAGCTCAGGTCATGATCTCGGGATTGTGAGATGGGGCTTTGCAATATGTGTGGCGCTTGCTTAAGATTCCCTTTCTCCCTCTCCTTCTGCCCCTCTCCCTTTCTCTCTCTCCCCATCTCTTAAAAAAGAAATCCTTCTGAATGTTGTACAGGAAAAGAGTTACATGTAAGAGCAGATTCAAGGCTTATTGACTGGCTTAGTTTTTTAAGGACTGCGGTAAATGAACCTATTTAATGCAAATAGTATTTTGGTAACAAAAATGTTAGACCAGAGACTTGCAGGAAGACAAGTCTATTTCCCCCAAGACTGCAATTCATTATTTGTTAATTCAGCATTCACAGCAACTTTATAGAACACAGTTACTGCAAATAATGAGACTCCATTATACTTGATCTACATTATGTGCATAGTTACCATTTTTGCACGAGACTTGTATATGAGACTGGTGTTTATGTTTGTGACTGACATGTAGCTTAAATTCCATTGTTTACCATCAAAGAGACTGGGTCTCATTGCAGTTTTTCCTCTTCATTACTGTGTATTCAAGATTTGGCTCAAAAATCACAACCTAGGGGCACCTGGGTGGCTCAGTTGTTTGAGTGACTGACTCTTGATTGCAGCTCTGGTCATGATCTCAGAGTTGTGGGATTGAGCCCTGCCATTGGGCTCTATGCTTGCTGCGGAGTCTGCTTGAGATTCTCTCCCTCTCCCTCTGCCCCTCCTCTTGCTTATTCTCTCTCAAATAAATAAATAAATAAATAAATCTTTTAAAAAAAGATCACAGTCTAGTCCTGCCCCTCATAACTGGTAGTAGTTGCCCAGAGCCCACATGTATATTTTCTTGTTTAATGCTGCCTCATTCATGGTGTTTGACCCAAGAGACAAAGAAGTGCTTTGCAGAACCAGTAGAATATTGTAGCCTGGTCGTAAGTAATCGAAAACTGAAGGTACTCATCCCTGAGGAACCTTACAGCAGCTGGCTGCACCTTGAGCATTTAAATAATTTGATTGATGACACTGCAATTTGCTGCCAAATTTTTTATTAGAAGATTGTTCACTACTTATCAGAGAGGAAAAAAAGAGTTAAATGAAAGCAGAAGTTTCTTCTTTTTTTATTTTTATTTTTTATTTAAATTCAACTCACCAACGTATAGTACATCATTAGTTTTTGACATAGTGTTCAGTGATTCATTAGTTGCTTATATAACCCCCAGTGCTCATCACAGCACGTATTCTTCTTAACACCCATCACCCGGTTACCCCATCCCCCCCTCCCTTTCCTCAACCCTCAGTTTCCTTCATCTTCAGTTTGCTTCCTGGAGTCAAGAATCTCTCTCTGATTTCTTCCCATTCAGTTTTCCCTCCCTTCCCCATGATCCTCTGTGCTATTCCTTATATTCTACATATGAGTGGAACCATATGGTAATTGTTTCTCTCTGATTGACTTATTTCACTTAGCATAACACCTTCTAGTTCCATCCATGTCAGTGCAAATGGTAGATATTCATCCTTTCTGATGGCTGAGTAATATTCCATTGTATATGTGGACCACATCTTGTTTATCCATTAGTTTGTTGAAGGACATCTTTGCTCCTTACAGAGTTTGGGTATTGTGGACATTGCTGCTGTGAACATTGGGTTGCAGGTGCCCTTTCAGATTACTACATTTGTATCTTTGGGGTAAATACCCAGTAGTGCAATTGCTGGGTCTTAGGATAGCCCTATTTATAACTTCTTCAGAACTGTCATACTGTTTTCCAGACTGGCTGTGCCAGCTTGCATTCCCACCGGCAGTATAAGAGGGTTCTCCTTTCTCCACATCCTTGCCAACATTTTTTGTTCCCTGTCTTGTTAATTTTAGCCATTCTGATTGGTATTAAGTGGTATCTCATTGTGGTTTTGACTTGCATTTCCCTCATGACAAGTGATGTGGAGCATTATTTTCATGTGTGTATTGGCCATTTGTATGGCTTCTTTGGAGAAGTGTCTGTCCATTTCTTGAAGAATAAAACTATAACAATTTCCTACCTACCTCAGAGGAGTAAGGATATGCATTGCTTGATGTCCGTGATTCTCTAGTCATGGTTTGTGGATCTCTAGGGATCCCTCTGAGACTTTCAGAGCATACAGAGTATTAAAAAAATTAATAATAATGCTAAGATATTCTTTGCTCTTTTCATTTGCACTAATGGAGACAACAAATGATGAGTGTACCTGTTGGTGCCTTCATGAAAATAAAGGTAGTGAGTTCCTCTTATTTGTGATGAATGGAAAGTAAGCACAAAGCACTTCCACTTCACATTGCCTGTGGGGCGGGGGGAGGCTGTCTTGAGAAAAGCTTTTTGCAGTTTTTTGAGTGGAAGCTGAAATAGCTAACTTTTGCACAGACCACTTTTTGTTTTTTTCTTTTGGAGAGAGAGAGAGAGCATGTACACACTTTTGAGCAGGAGGGAGGGGTAGAAGTTGCAGGTAGACGGAGAAGGAAAGAGAGAATCTTCAGCAGATTCTACTCCTGGTGTAGCCAGATGTGGGGTTCAACCTCAAGATTCTGAGACCATGACCTGAGCTGAAATCAAAGGTTGGGCACATAAGGGACAGAGCCACCCAGGCTACCTTCACAGACTATCATTTTTTAAATAAGAGAATGATTTGACAGAGAAATTATGGGTATTCAAAGTTGGGGATTTGGCAGACATTTTCCTTAAAATATGAAGTGAATCATTCATCTCAAGGAAAAAAAGTGTTTATTAGCCATGATAAAACTTTTACTTTCAAGTGAAAATTAGAATTTTGGAAAACTGGTATTCTTCACTGTGAACTTGATACTTTAATACTTAAAGACTTTTCTGAGGATACTAGTGATGACATATGCAATTGTGTTTCTTATATATCATATGAAATTTGTTGTCAACGTTTGGAAGATCTGCTTAACTCCATGAACCAATTATTCCCCATGCTTAATGTTACATGGCATGGTGTTACAAAATTTTACACAGATTGGAAAAAAACATGCAAAGTGCAAGATAGACCAATAGATTTAACCTTGTTGAGTATGAAATATTCATTGGTGTGGCTTCAAGTTTCACATGGCAAATAACCTTTGAGAAACTATTTCTTGTGGGAGTTTTGGTGTAGTATCAAAAGGGAGGATCCACAATTATATGAAAAATGCCATAAAAATACCATTCATTTTCTAACTGAATGCATGGGTGTAGCAAAACAATGTGACCTAAGTGATCTCCTGTAAGAGATTGAACTCAGAAGTAGATATAAATATACAGCTGGCTTATCATTAAGACAAATATTACAGAGTTTTTCTAATGTACAAAACCATTACTCTTCACTAGTTTTTGGAAAACATAATTATTTTGCATTAGAATGTTATATATATATATATGCATATATATATGTTTATATATATAGGTTTATTATTATTTTTACATTAAAAATAACAAAAAATTATTAATTTGTAGTATAGTAATTGTTGGTAAATACAGCCCAAACAAACAAATGTTCTTTGGGTCCTTAATAATTTTTCAGAGAGTAGAGTCTGAATCATAAGTTTGAGAGCTGCTATACTACCTATTGCAAATGTCTCAGTAGTATAAAGCTTCATTATTGTTTTCAAAAAGTTATTCTTAAAAGTAAAAATGCCAGATTATCTCGAAGATGGCGGAGAAGTAGGAGGCTGAGACGACATCAGCCAGCAGGAGATCAGCTAGATAGCCTATCAAACCATTCCGAACACCTACAAATCCAACAGGAGATCGAAGAGAAGAAAAACAACAATTCTAGGAACAGAAAATCGACCACTTTCTGAAAGGTAGGACCAGCGGAGAAGTGAATCCAACGCGATGGGAAGATAGACCCCAGGGGGAGGGGCCGGCTCCCCGCAAGCGGCGGAGCACAAAATCAGAACTTCTAAAAGTCGGCTCCACGGAGGGACATCACTCCAGAGGCTAAACTGGGGTGAAGACCTCACGGGGACAACGTAGACTCAGGTCCCACGGGGTCACAGAAGGATCGGGGGTGTCTGAGTGTCGCAGAGCTCACAGGTATTAGAGCGGGGAAGTCGGCTGTGGAGACAGAGCCGAGAGTTCCTAGTGGTCTGTGACACGGACCGGTGCTCTGTGGCACTGGCCGGTGCTCTGTGCGAGGGGTCCCCACAAGATCCGGGGAGACTCCAACCCGGGAGAGCTCAGGGATCTATGGGGTTTGGAGACTCCAGGTGGGACTCTGCCAGAGACAGAGACGCTTGGTCACAGGCTGGGTGAGCTCGGAGCACTCCCAGAAGCCAGTGAGACGGGACTGCTTACGCACGATTTTCTCTGAGCGCGGTCTGCAGGCACGCGCGGTCTGAGGGTGCGCGCAGTGTCGGCGGCCTGCGGGGTCTTCGGGCCTGCGGTGTCTGCGGGCGCGCGGTGTCTGCAGGCGGACGCGTGCGTGCGCACTCTCTGGCGCAAACGTGGGCTAGGGAGACTGGAGGGATTAAACGCTTTTCTCTGAAGGCGCACTGAAGACTGGGGCCCCTAGCTCTCGGCTCCTCTGAACCGGAGATTGGGAGGCCGCCATTGTCATTCCCGTCCTCCAGAACTCTACAGAAAGCGCATTCAGGGAACAAAAGCTCCTGAAAGCAAACCTGAGAGGATTACTTATCCCGGCCCCTGGTAAGGGCGGTGCATCTCCGCCTGGGGCAAAGACACCTGAGAATCACTACAACAGGCCCCTCCCCCAGAAGATCAAAGAAATACAGCCAAGACCAAGTTCACTTAACAAGGAGAACAGCGGATTCTTATCTGGACAAAATGACAAGGCGGAAAAACTCACCACAAAAAAAAGAGCAGGAGACAGGACCGAAGGCTAGGGACCTAATCAATACAGACATTGGTAATATGTCAGATCTGGAATTCAGGATGACGATTCTCAAGGTCCTAGCCGGGCTCGAAAAAGGCATCGAAGATATTAGAGAAACCCTGTCAGGAGAAATAAAAACCCTTTCTGGAGAAATAAAAGAAATAAAGTCTAATCAAGTTGAAATAAAAAAAGCTATTAATGAGGTGCAATAAAAAATGGAGGCTCTTACTGCTAGGATAAATGAGGCAGAAGACAGAATTAGTGATATAGAAGACCAAATGGCAGGGAATAACGAAGCAGACCAAAAGAGAGACAATCAACTACTGGACCACGAGGGGAGAATTCGAGAGATAAGTGATGCCATAAGACGAAACAACATTAGAATAATTGGGATTCCAGAAGAAGAAGAAAGAGAAATAGGAGCAGAAGGTATACTGGAGAGGATTATTGTAGAGAATTTCCCTAATATAGCAAGGGGAACAAGCATCAAAATCCAGGAGGCCCAGAGAACACCTCTCAAAATCAATAGGAATCGACCCACACCCCGCCACCTAATAGTAAAATTTACAAGTCTTAGCGACAAAGAGAAAATCCTGAAAGCAGCACGGGACAAGAAGTCTGTAACGTACAATGGTAAAAATATTAGATTGGCAGGAGACTTATCCACAGAGACCTGGCAGGCCAGAAAGAACTGGCATGATATATTCAGAGCACTAAACGAGAAAAACATGCAGCCAAGAATACTTTATCCAGCTAGGTTATCATTGAAAATAGAAGGAGAGAT
>ML100609.1:0-47296 GCA_003697995.1 Taxidea taxus jeffersonii | reverse complement strand
CAACATCCCTTCCTAATCAAAACTCTTCAAAGTGTAGGGATAGAAGGCACATACCTCAATATTATCCAAGCCATCTATGAAAAACCCACGGCAAGTATCATTCTCAATGGAGAAAAACTGAGAGCTTTTCCGTTAAGGTCAGGAACACGGCAGGGATGTCCGCTATCACCACTGCTATTCAACATAGTACTAGAAGTCCTAGCCTCAGCAATCAGACAACAAAAAGAAATTAAAGGCATCCAAATCGGCAAAGAAGAAGTCAAACTATCGCTCTTTGCAGATGATATGATACTATATGTGGAAAACCCAAAAGGCTCCACTCCAAAACTGCTAGAGCTTGTACAGGAATTCAGTAAAGTGTCAGGATATAAAATCAATGCACAGAAATCAGTTGCATTTCTTTACACCAACAACAAGACAGAAGAAAGAGAAATTAAGGAGTCAATCCCATTTATAATTACACCCAAAACCATAAGATACCTAGGAATAAACCTTAACCAAAGAGGCAAAGAATCTATACTCAGAGAACTATAAAGTACTCATGAAAGAAATTGAGGAAGACACAAAGAAATGGAAAAATGTTCCATGCTCATGGATTGGAAGAATAAATATTGTGAAAATGTCTATGCTACCTAAAGCTATCTACACATTTAATGCAATGCCTATCAAAATTCCATCCAATTTTTTCAAAGAAATGGAACAAATAATCCTAAAATTTATATGGAACCAGAAAAGACCTCGAATAGCCAAAGGAATATTGAAAAAGAAAACCAAAGTTGGTGGCATCACAATTCCCGACTTCAAGCTCTACTACAAAGCTGTCATCATTAAGACAGTATGGTACTGGCACAAAAACAGACACATAGATCAATGGAACAGAATAGAGAGCCCAGAAATAGACCCTCAACTCTATGGTCAACTAATCTTCGACAAAGCAGGAAAGAACATCCAATGGAAAAAAGACAGCCTCTTCAACAAATGGTGTTGGGAAAATTGGACAGCCACATGCAGAAAAATGAAATTGGACCATTTCCTTACACTACACACGAAAATAGACTCAAAATGGATGAAGGACCTCAACGTGAGAAAGGAATCCATCAAAATCCTTGAGGAGAACACAGGCAGCAACCTCTTCGACCTCAGCCGCAGCAACTTCTTCCTAGGAACAACGCCAAAGGCAAGGGAAGCAAGGGAAAAAATGAACTATTGGGACTTCATCAAGATCAAAAGCTTTTGCACAGCAAAGGAAACAGTCAAGAAAACCAAAAGACAACTGACAGAGTGGGAAAAGATATTTGCAAATGACATATCAGATAAAGGGCTAGTATCTAAAATCTACAAAGAGCTTAGCAAACTCAACACCCAAAGAACAAATAATCTAATCAAGAAATGGGCAGAGGACATGAACAGACATTTCTGCAAAGAAGACATCCAGATGGCCAACAGACACATGAAAAAGTGCTCCACATCACTGGGCATCAGGGAAATACAAATCAAAACCACAATGAGATACCACCTCACACCAGTCAGAATGGCTAAAATGAACAAGTCAGGAAATGACAGATGCTGGCGAGGATGTGGAGAAAGGGGAACCCTCCTACACTGTTGGTGGGAATGCAAGCTGGTGCAACCACTCTGGAAAACAGCATGGAGGTTCCTTAAAAAATTGAAAATAGAGCTACCTTATGACCCAGCAATTGCACTACTGGGTATTTATCCTAAAGATACAAACGTAGTGATCCAAAGGGGCACGTGTACCTGAATGTTTATAGCAGCAATGTCCACAATAGCCAAGTTATGGAAAGAACCTAGATGTCCATCAACAGATGAATGGATAAAGAAGAAGTGGTATATATATACGATGGAATACTATGCAGCCATCAAAAGAAATGAAATCTTACCATTTGCAACGACATGGATGGAACTAGAGCGTATTATGCTTAGCGAAATAAGTCAATTGGAGAAAGACAACTACCACATGATCTCCCTGATATGAGGAAGTGGAGATGCAACGGGGGTGGGGGTTAAGGTGGTAGGAAAAGTAAAATGAAAGAAGATGGGATCGGGAGGGAGACAAACCAAAAGGGACTCTTAATGTCATAAAACAAACTGAAGGGGTGGGGGGAAGAGGGGTTGGGTGAGGGTGGTGGGGTTACATCATATGTTTAAATAAAGCTTAAATAAAGTAAAAAAAAAAAAAATAAAAATGCCAGTTATACAGGGCAATTAAGAAGGTGTTAGGACTTAGTGATTTTTTTTTTAAAGATTTTATTTATTTATTTGACAGAGATCACAAGTGGGCAGAGAGGCAGGCTGAGAGAGAGAAGGGGGAAACAGGCTCCCCGCTGAGCAGGGAGCCTGATGTGGAGCTCAGTCCCAGGACCCCAAGATCATGCCCTGAGCTGAAGGTAGAGGCTTAACCTACTGAGCCACCCAGGTGCCCCAGGACTTAGTGATTTTTACTGCCAATTGAAGTAGTACTATTTGGTGCAGTCCCTGTGGTAAATACATGGAAAAGAGAGAACAGGAGAAGGCCAACTCAGTTGGGATATGATGAAAAGATGGCCATAAACTAAAAACAGAAGAAATATTTTGTTTTTGCTTGAGGTCTAAAGTATCAGTCAACTGATACAGTGTAATACCTCTTCTTATTCATGGGTATCTGTTAAGATGATAACATCTATTGAGAACAATCAGGTTTTCACTTGCATAATCTTGTTTTCTTTCCATACAACCCAATGGAAAACAATCAGGTTTTCACTTGCATAATCTTGTTTCCTTTTCATACAACCCAATGGAGTGGGTAATTACCCAAATTACCATTTGGTAAATTGTGGAAAACATGGCTCATTGATGAAGCTGAAATCACAGAGGGTAGGACAGTTCGGATTCAGACTGGATATTCTCAGCACCACAGGTCTTTTTTATCTCTGCTGTACCACATTGCTATGAGAAAGATTTTTTTTTTCTCCTTAGGTTTCCAACCACATGCATACAATGAATAAAGCCTAGTATGTTTGAATTTTAAATTATTTATGAAGTTAATGAAAGCCAAAATTGAAAATAAACATAAAAGACAAGTACCCATCTGTATTTGTTTTTACTAATATACTCCATATATAATATGGAATATACCATATACCCTAATAATATATGTCTAATATATGGAGTATACCATATACTCTATTAATATATGTCTATATTACCTTCATATATATATATGGTATTTATATATATAAGGTTAACATTTTTAGGTGTCACTAATATTACTCATAACACTTTTACTTTCCTAAATAGAGTTTATCTGTATGCTATACCACAATTTATTTAATAAATTCCTGTTATTGGGGGTTAGATACATTTCCAGCACTTTGCTATTATAAATAATGTAGTGATAGATGCTCTTCAATTATAATTTAGAATATACCCATAATTACTTTCACAGAAAAAAATTTAAAATTATAATTATTGGTATATACCTCTGAATTATATTGCAGATATATTTTAACTATTAATATAAATATATTTTAACATTTACTGTCAGTTAACTACTGGCATGGATATTTTTGTTTTAATGTTAATTTTTATGTTTTTATCACTAATACCACTAATGAGTTTAACATTGTTCCTGATGATCATAGGCCATATGAAGTTTTTTTCCCACAGTTGCTGTTTTTGTTTCTTATTGGTGTGTTTTATTATTTTTTCTTTTTTTTTAGTTTTACGTTTTTATTAAAATTACAGTTACTTAACATGTAATGTAATATTAGCTTCAGGAGTAGAATTTAGTGACAACACTCAGTGCTCATCACAGCAAGTGCTCTCCTTAGTGCCCATCACCCATCTAGCCCATTCCCTGTCCACTCCTCTCCCATTAACCCTCAGTTTGTTCTTTACAGTTATGGTTTGCCTCTCTTTTCCCACTTATGTTCATCTGTTCATTTCTTAAATTCCACATATGAGTGAAATCATACAGTATTTGTCTTTCTCTGACTGACTTCTCTTAGCATAGTACATTCTAGCTCCATCCACATCATTGCAAATGGCAAGATTTCATTTTTTTATGGCTGAATAATATTTCATTACATATATATACCACATCTCCTTCGTCCATTCAGCAGTCTGTGGACATTGGGCTCTTTCCACAATTTGGTTATTGTTGGTAATGCTGCTGTAAACATCAAGGTAAATGTCCCTTTGACTCAGTACTTTTGTATCCTTTGGGTAAATACGTAGTAGTACAGTGCTGGATCCGGGGATATTTCTGTTTTTAACTCTTTGAGGAATCTCCGTACTGTCTTCCAGAGTGCCTGTATCAGTTTGCATTTACACCAACAGTGTAAAGGGTTCCCCTTTCTCCTCATCCTCACTGAGTTCCCTAAGTCTATATTCATGATACAATATTTTTTCCTTTCCTCTTCTTTTCAGCTACATTATTGTCCATAATTTTATCTTCTGTGTCACTTATTCATTCCTCTGATTCTTCCATCCTTATAGTCATTACATCTTGTCAGTTCACATCTCAGTTATAGCATTTTTTATTTAGGTCTTTTATCTTTGTGGTAAGGGACTTACTGGTATTTTCTTTAAATTATGGATCAGGCATATTACTTATACCTGTTTCGTTTAGATCCCTGGCCATGACCTGTTTTTGTTATTTCTTTTGGGCTGAATTCCTCTGTTTTGACATTTTGTCTAGGTCTCTGTCTCCTCTGTGTTAAGAAAGCCTGTTATGTTTCCTGCTCCTGAGAGTAATGGCTTTATGAAGAAGAGGTCATATACTGTTCAGGGCCGAGTGCTTCAGGAAGTGTCTCTGGTATATGCTGTGTGTATTCTGCTGCTGTGTTTTGGCTGTGTTTCCCTCAGGTCAGTCCTCTGCAGTTTCTTCT
Organism: Taxidea taxus jeffersonii; assembly: GCA_003697995.1. Lineage (NCBI taxonomy): Eukaryota > Metazoa > Chordata > Mammalia > Carnivora > Mustelidae > Taxidea > Taxidea taxus. Next base: position 42,407 of record ML100609.1, on the reverse strand, counting down.
GCCTGCAGTGAGAAGTGTTTGGACCTTAGCCAGAGTGTGGTGAGTTTTAACTATGTGTGCTCTGTCTGCTTGTTAAAAGAGACCTGATTGTATTTCCACTACAGGTGAAACTTTGCAGAAGTCTGTGGTCACTAGATGTGGTGCATGTGGGGGCTTTGTGCTGGTCTTCTGGGAAAGGAGCCCCTGTCCTTGTTTTCAGGTACACTTGTCCTAGAAAAGCAGCACCTACAGAGCATAAGGGGACAGGGCTTGGTGTAAGTGATTTAGATCACCACTGTTGGTGCTGTGCTGGCTAAAGAAGTTAGTTTATGCTGAGGGTCAGGGGAGAGAAATGGCACCTGCCACCTCTTTTGTCCCTGAGAGACAATGCCGCCTCTCCAAGATGTACTCCAGGGAGGGGGAACCATCTCTCCCAGTGCATCCTAGGGAATCCTCAGATGATTTGTCTGCTCCTTGGCTGTCTGCCCTCCTTCTCTACAGGAGCACTGCAGCACCTTCAGGGCTCCACACCAGCCACACCGTGGACCTCTAAAACTCCAGTATGTCAGCCCTGCTGGTTATAAAAATTCATGAAAATCAGCCCTTCTCATTTTCCCAGTCAATCTTAGGGGAAGAGTTTTCTTTGCACGATCCCCTTATGCTTCTCTCTCTTCCTCCCTCTCTTTTCTCCATGACTAGGGATCCCTCCCCTTCATGGCACCCGAGATCCATTTCTCCCACAAACCATATCTCTGTACTGCCTATCTTCCATAATGTGGCTTCTTTTCTCCCTCTAGTTGTGCAGTTTGTACTGTTCATCCTCAGATTGGTTTCTTGGGTGTTCAGAATGATTTGGTATTTATCTATCTGTGTTCAAGGGATGAGACAAGCCAAGGGTCCTCTTATAACTTCATGATCTTAGCTCCTCCTGCCATGTGCAGTTTAAAAATATATTCATTAACTATTGAAATATTACTAGAAGTAATCATTATCAACAACACTTACATATTAATTACTATGAGCCAGGAACTGGCACTATTTTAAATGCTCTGTGTGTGTATGTGTGTGTGTGTGTGTGTGTGTGTATTTATTTTCCTTGAAAATACTTTGAGATAATGTACTAGCTAGGCCAAAATATGCTGGTGCAACAAACAACCCTCAAATCTCACAAGCATACTACAACTACAGAGTTTTATTTCTTGCTCTCAGTATGTAAATATTGTTGACCAACAGCAGCTCTGCTTTACCTTTTCTTCATTTTAAGACCATGGCTGAAGAATTAATCCCTAGTCAGTGTTTTGACAAAGAGGAAATAGGGCTTAAGCACACAGTGATTCATAAAACCCCACTGTGTATTGGGTATTCACTACTTTTGTTAACATCGCTTTGAGCACAAAAATTCAAGGCTACACCTGTCTTAATGGGGTAAAGATGTCCAATCCTTCCATGTTGAGGGGCACCACAAGTCACAGGATCTGTCATATTTTCAGTGATGAACAGCAAGTATTACCTTCTTATAAGAAGGGAAGCCAAATATTTAGGAGCAAAAAGTAAAATCTGTCACATTAGATAGTCATTTTCCACATTTTATAGATGAGAAAACTGAGACACAGAGAGTTTACATAGCTTATCTATGCTCAGAAATTTAACAAATGGTGGAGCAGGGCATAAGCCCAAGCACTCTGGTTTCAGGGACTGTTCTTTGACCCAGTGATGGGAAATAAATTATGCTCAGTAAAATCACCTTGCAACTTATGCTGTTTTATAAATACAATAGCTCTATAATTTATTGTCCAAACATGGACTCTTTTTCTTTGATAGATGCTAAATCTAATGGGATGCATTGACTAGTTTTCACCTGGGACTATATCAAAGAAATGAAGATGAGTGGTTAACCTCGAAGCAAATTTTATAAAGTACTGTATTGGTTAGTAATTAAGGGCTTTGGCAAGTGTGGGTAAAGAGTACTAATCATGTAAATACTTACAGAGACTTCACTGCCAAATACGTGAAGTAATACCCTCTAATGCTAGTAAATTTCTAAGTTGGATTTGCTTCTTTGCTGCATACTATAAATGAAACTTATTAATATTTGTAGTGTTTCCCAAGATGGTCTCTAAAATCTGTTCTATTTTAGTTCAATTTAGCTACCTATTAAGGTTATAAATATTTTTAAAAATACAAGTAATAGTTCTAAAGTTTTAATAGCTGGAGTAGAAAGAATAATAAAATGTACACTAAGAATCGGTTAGTGTAAAATGAAAAGAACCAAGATTTTCTGATATTGGATTTTGTGCTTATTGTTTTGTGTGTGCATGAGGGAATTTATAAATGCAGCTGAGTATACAAATGACAAAACCTCATTAATTTCAACATTGCTTATTTATGTACTAGAAACCTTTAGGGGAGTTTTGGTTTATAAGCTTTTGTAAGTTTACCAGCGTCATTAGTTGTCTGGTATAACTTATATTTACAAGGTTCCCATTGGTTTGTATCTAACATTTGAAATTGGAAAACTTACAAATGAAATATAAATTCCATGTAGAGAACTGATCACAGGATCTAAAATAAGCAGGTAACCCTCAAAGAAATATAATGATAAAAATATATGTCACATTATTTGTGACATTACTTGTGAGTAAACACCCTTTAAATTAAAATGAAAAACCATTTCGTCTATGAAATGGGGAAAGATTAGAAAATAGCATTCATTACTGATGAGGGTTTGGGCAAATGACCATTCTTATAATACTGACCCTACTTTTATCAAAAGTAATAAAAAAATAGAGTAAGATTTTATAAATATTTTTAATATTGACATCAAGGAATTTGTCCTTTGGAAATACTCATAAATTTTAATGAAATGTTTCTGTTCCAGCATTATTTCTAATATTGAAAAACTTGAAATAATAATGAAGTTTAAGCAAATTATAGTCTATCCATATGAAGGAAATCTTATGTAGTAATTTTTAAAAAATATCTTCAAATAATGCATCAGAGGAGATATTAATTTTTCAGTGTTGAGTGAAAACAGTCTATAATATTGCTAAACATATGATGATCACAATTTTAAAAGTAAAAGTAGGAGGAAATATAAATATGTACCAAATTTTTAACAGCAGTTCAGTTGTGAAACTGTATTGTGGGAAAATGGGTGACTTTTGTTTCCTTTCCCAAATTGTGGTATTTTCCAAATATTCTGCAAAAAAATTTTATTATAATCAGTGTTATAATAAAAAAATTACCAAATGAATTTAAACCATTAGAAATTTAAATTTATTAGTGGTATGTTATTTCTTGGAAGATTATTTTTTTTAAGATTTTGTTTATTTATTTGAGAGAGAGAGCACAAGCAGAGGGATCCAGAGAGGGAGAAACAGACTACCCGCTGAGCAGGAGCCTGATGTGGGGCTCCATGCCAGGACACTGGGATCATGACCTGAGCCAGATGCTTAACTGACTGAGCCACCAGGCGTCCCAAGGAGGAGTTGCGTTGGGATTTGGGAGGTTGTTGTTGACTACCATCTGGTTTGCTAAATATCTTTAAATCTATAACATATTTGTGTGGTTCATTAACTCCACATACAATCCTGTCATTTGTGTTAAAATAGAAATTATGTTTAATGAAGTCAGTTTATCCTATAAATCCAGAAAATTAAAATGATTTTCTCATTTTGGTTTCATGCATTTCCTTCCTCAGATGAAAGTATGTTTCTCAAATTGTTAATTGTGGATGGGTGGGTGAATGGATGGATGGATAGATAGGTAGGTAGGAAGGTAGGTAGGTAGATAGATAGATAGATAGATAGGCAGACTGACAGACAAATTAAGGAAGTGAGCAAGCAAGAAGCAAGCTACAAGATACCCAAGAAGCGTTACTGTAGGTTGGAAGAAGTTTCCTATTTCATCCTTCTTTATCCCTAAATAATGTTAGAATTAATAGAAGGATCTTTCTGATCACTGTTATTGTATCTTAATTGAGAAAACAGTAATTTTGCCTCATAGTCATTTAAACGTACTTGTATTTTCCCCGTTTGTTTTATGTATTATTTGGTCAGCTTTTTGTGGGTAGGGATCCTAATTTCCTTCCCTTTCCTATCTGTCTAAACTACCAAATACATTGCATATGTAAATGATAGACAAATTACTAAACATGTTTGCTTTCACACAGAGAAAGGCAGTGAATGCAGTGGTTGAGAGAGCAGACTCTAGAGTCAAATTGCTAGTGTTTAAATCCCAGGATTGTTATGTGACCTAAGGAAGTTTACTCCACTGTGCCTGTTTTCTCAAGTGTAATAACAGTGCTACCTATCTTTAGAGTTTTGAGAATTATATGACTTAATGCTTATAAAATGCTTAAAATAGTTCCTGGCACATGATATGTGTAGTTATTACTATTTCAAGATAATTTTCTTGCTAAGTGGCTATAATGATTAAACCCATGGTTATCACATTGAGGAATACATAAACATATTCAAACCTGGGAGTGATTTTTGGGGAGCTGTATTTTACATAGAGGGATATAGAAGATAATCAACATATGTAGAGTTAATCATCAAGAGATTTCTGGTATAGAGAAATGCATGATAACTAGAATGTTTATTGATGAATTTATAATTAGATGAAAATTATGAATGTTATGGGATATCATTAAAGAGCTCTTAGAAGAGGAAGTTCTTATGGGATTCCCAAAACAGTATGGTGATAAGTATTTGTGGATCAGAGTAAAAGCAGGTCTTTCAATTCTGACAGAAGGCATTTTATGTAAGGAGTTCTCCTTAATTGCAATTTTCTTATTTTTTTTAAGCTTGGATACCTGATAAAAATTAATACTTTTAAATGCATAAAATAACTTTTTAATATATTTACAAGTTATTACACTGCTTTCCTTATTAATAATAATCATCATCAAACTTAAAAAGTTGAAACTTACATAAAAATAAAATCAAATTAGCCTGAGCCCTCTTTAACAGCATTGACAATATTGAGAAAAAATGTTGAGCAAAATAAACAATTCATTTTATCCTGTTGTTTATAGTTTTTATAGGTAGTCACTTGAGTATATTTGGATATAATGTACCCAAATACTTTGGACTCCTTTCATCCCTTTGCTTTCTTAAGGTTCTTTATTTCATAGAGTTGACACCCTGTGCAAGTATCACTTCCACAAAGGGTGCTGGGAAGGAGGTATTCTGTGGAAACCTTTAAGTAGGTAACTTGGCTGCTTTGCTTGCAACATCTGTTCATTCTGTAAAAATTCACTGGACATAAACTAGAATACAGCTATACTTTCCCAGTCCTATCCCCTGATGATTGAATGAAGCTGGCAGCAGGAAAGGGAGAGAAGAAGAGGAAGGATTAAGTATTACATTACTTTTATAACCAAGGTGTTGAAGTGGTTCCTTTAGATTTTAATGAAGAAAATTAAGGGAAATGAGAGTTAAGGAGCAAGAAGGAAAAGTTAAAATGCACTTAGGTTTGGATATCAATCTCTATGATTAAAGGGTAGACCCAACAATCAATAGAAGGAAGTTTTGGAATGTTTTTCCTGGGGGATCATTTAAAAACATTATTTCTCTGCAAGGAGATGGCAAGAGGAGGAGTATTTACTTGACTTCTAACTTGGCATTTTTTTTTAGGTTCTCCTGACATATTGACATTGACCAGATTCCAGGATATACAGAACCCAAAGCATCCTTCCATGCTCTAGAGACACCTGTATTTCTCCCTAATCCTTTGGCTGTTCAAATGATGTGATCAAAGCAAGATGATTTCAGCTTTTTTTCCTAATAAATTAGGACCTTATATCAACTAAAATGTATCCCTCATCTTGTCAGTGCTGAGAAATTTCGCAGTTCCTTGGGTAAACTCAGAAGTTAGGATCCCTCAGATTAAGTCTCTGTGAGAAAGGACAGGAAATATTAGATTTTGAAGAAAGCTTAGTATTTAATGTTTTCCATGACCTGGAGGATAAGTCAGCATGCTATGTGGTCACACTGAAGCATTCGGTAATATATTTTATGTTACTGCGCAACCAATATTCACATATGCTTCTCACACATAGGCCAAGTTTTATGTCCTCACTATCTGGATTTACCTGGCGAATGTCTGTAATCCAATCTGATTTTAGTAAAAAACTCTACAGGGAAGTTATGAAGCCTGCAGACTCATCTTTTATCTAAATCTCACCTTCTTTTCTGTGCACTGATCACCACCTGAGCACCCTTCTCTTGATGTTTTTTCGCTTTTATTTTCCTCCTTTCCATTTTGAAACCACCACAATACTGGCATACAAATCTGTCTTCCTGAGACAGAGAAGGCATTCTTTTAGCCTACTACCTTCTGCTCTGTGTTCCATAGCTACCCCTCTTCATGACTTATCTTCTAGTGACTTGTATCACTTTTGATCGAGCAGTGCCCTTGTATCCTCTTACTAGAGAAACCTTCTCTATGGGGCAATACCAGCAATTCTATTTTAGTCCTTCCTGAAGTAGTGATAGTAGTAAAATGGGCTATGATGGATGTAGTGTTATCATTCCAAAGACACTCATACCCAAAACTCAGACCATAGACCAAACACACTCTGGTACAAGGGTCTTTTTACTATAATCCACACTCACGTGATACCCCATATTGCAATGACTTTCCACATGCTACTGAGCAACTTCTCATAGATGCGAATGTTATCAAGATCCAAATGTAGTTTGCTTTGAAGGTAGACCATTGTCAGTGACCATTGATTCATCTTGTTCATGCTTCAGCAGTATAAAGTAGCATCAACCTTGAATGGACACTGTGGTTAAACCACAATAAAAAAGAATGCTTGAGCTTTGGGTTTTCTTAGTCTGTAGGTTCTAGCTCAAGAAATTTCCTATTCATACAAGCAAAAAGTTTCTTTAAATATTTTACGAATATGACAGATTTCTTCTAAAATAGTGTAGGTTATTAGTACCTAGATTCTAGGTTAAAATTTAGAAACCTCTTTACTTTCCCTATCCTGTTAGATTCCTTAGTATATAGGCTTTTTCTTAGCTTTTAGTACCTTATATCCATAGGCTAGAGAGTTGAAGAGGAGGAGGAGGAGGACTTGATTATGCTTTTCTTTTCTTCTTCTTCTTTCTTTCTTTTTTTTTTTTTTTTAAGATTTATTATAGAAAGAGAGTGGAGGGACAGGGGGAGTGGGAGAGAATCTCAGGCAGACTCCCTGCTGAGTGTGGAGGCTGATATGGGTCTTGACCCTGAAATATGACCTGAGCTGAAATCGAGACTTGAACATTAATTGACTGAACCGCCCAGGTGCCCCATGTTTTTATTTATATATGTTTATTTAATGAATTAGCTCCTTTGTTTTATAAACGATATAATATACATACATTTTATTTTCATCTTGTACAAAATGAAGATGAAGTGGGATGCCTGGGTGGCTCAGTTGGTTAAGCAGCTGCCTTCAGCTCAGGTCATGATCCCGGCGTCCTGGGATCGAGTCCCGCATCGGGCTCCTTCCTTGGCAGGGAGCCTGCTTCTCCCTCTGCCTCTGCTTGCCACTCTGCCTGTGCTTGCTCTTTCTCTCTCTCTAACAAATAAATAAATAAATAAAAATCTTAAAAAACAAAACAAAACAAAATGAAGATGAAGTAAAATAAATAACTTACATGAGATCATAAAACAAAGACAACTGAGCTGATATTTGGCCTGATGCTTCAAAGCCTGAACTTTTCTCTACCTTCTGTACCAGAGCAGTTAAAATTTAAGTATGATATTAAAACTCTCTTTATTTTCATTTCATAAACCTTGAAAATTAATTTAATTACCAATTCTCTTAATTTCTTTGTACCTATGTTTCCTCATTTAAATTAAGGGTGTTAACCATAATGGTGTCTACAATTCTTTAACACTCTCACTTTCTGAATTAGCAGGGAGGCTTGTGTTTTGAGCATACCTTATGTGCAGGTTGGTTATGATGAATATGATGAAGTGTAACAAACATTACCTTCCCTCAAAGGAACAAATGATAAATATGCAATGACTGGTTCGGGAAGTAAGTGTCATTGTCATTCATCTCTCTGAGCTGGAGAAGGAACAGGCTTTCTTGAATGACTTTGAAGGAAGACTTGAAAGATATCTTGCTTCCATCCTCTGCTTTCTGATGTGTGGATACATGTGTTTTAGGACTCCCCTTTATATAAGTAAGGTCTTGCGGCTCTGATAATGAAGCAATACCTGTTTGTCCTCTCATCTGGTATCCACATTCCTGCCTACAACTTCCTTTTATGTGGCAATCACAGCAGTTCTAATTTGGTCCCTCTGGAAGTGAGGATGGCAACGGGAGAAAGGGTTATGGTGACAGGCGTTAGTAACCAAAGGAGATTGCCAGTGCTGAGCGCTAAGTGTCATGATGAATAACTCAACCTTGCTGTTACCATGGACAACAAGAACAGAGAAGGGCAATATTCTGAACCTAAGGACTAAAGGGGCAGGTGTTTTGAGACTGTCCATCTGGTGGGAGTGGAGGGCAGTTTGAAAGGTTTGGGTGAGTTACTCTGTGTGCAAATAGGGTGCGTCTGGAACACTGAAAAAAAATAAAAAGCATTTTTAAATTTTAACTGTCGGAGAGATTTAGCCTAAACACTGTCTGATGGTTGCTGTTTTTAGAATCCCATGGAATAATGGTCTAAAATTAGTATTTTAAATATAAATGTCAGTTTGTATTATAAGTTAAAGAATGTTACAAAATTATTTTTTATTAAGTTCCTTACATTTGTTTTCCTGGACATTCTCTCTACAATAAGCTGATTTTTAATATGGGAAATTTCTTGCTGAATTGGTTAACGATATTCTTGGCTTATATAGTTCTAATATACAAATCCTATCTGAGTTTTGTAACAATTAAATTGATATATCTCGAACATGAAAAGGACTGTTTACAACTAAGTTGTAATCCACAAAACAGTATTACAAGTCTAAGGTAAACTCACTAAATTTCAGGGAATTGATTATAATTTACGTAAAATATAATCCCCAAATTATTTAAATATACTCAGATCATATGATAGTCTAAAGCTGCTTACAATAATACTAATGCTTTCATTTGCGTCTGTCACAGATGCTGACAAACTTATGTATTTAAAACAGATCTTTTGGGGCACCTGGGTGCTCAGTGGGTTAAGCCTCTGCCTTCGGCTCGGGTCATGGTCCCAGGGTCGTGGGATCGAGCCCCGCATTGGGCTCTCTGCTCAGCGGGGAGCCTGCTTCCTCCTCTCTCTCTGCCTGTCTCTCTGTCTACTTGTGATCTCTCTCTCTCTCTCTGTCAAATAAATAAGTAAAGTCTTCAAAAAAATAAAAAGAAAGCAAAAATAAAGTAGATCTTTCATGTCACCTATATTACAGGTATTTATTTTAGCTAAAATAATAGAGAACCTCTGTGTTAACATTCAGGTAAGAATTCATGCTATCAGTACTAAGACAAACTTTGTGTATCATAAACATTTCCTTCTTCATTGTAAATGTCATTCTTTTCTAAATGTCATTCTTTTGTTTTTACTCCTCAACATAAAATAGTTACATTGTATTTGAAATTGTTTAGAAATCTTTTTTTTTTTTTTTTGAGTAATTGACCACAAGCATCAATTCACATTAAATTTCTTGCTTAGGAAATTCCTGTATTCTCTGTCACTGTTCACTTTTCTCTTGCTAAGGCAGTCTAATTGCTTTCACGTATTTCAAGGTCATGCTTAGTTATTGGTCTTCTGCCTGTTCCTACAGAACATTTTCTGTAATGAAAATGCCAGAGACCCCAATTGCACACAATTGATCTGTATTTATATTCTTGCTGAGCTGTCCGAATACCCTTCACCCTCCTACTCCCCCAACCCAGCTTAGGAAATAGAAATATTTGGGAGGGCTAATTCTCAAAATGTAGGAAACACTCTAAATGAAAGAAATGTACCAATTAAAATTATTTCTTTGAATGAAGAAAAATGTTCTTCATTTTTTTGCCCCAGTTTGAAATAGTGACAACTGAAAATTGTGAATTCGAGCTAATTGCTGAGTTAAACAAAGTTCAATTATAATTTCAGTGTAAGCTGTGTAGGAGTAGTGTGAGAATGACTCTTCTTTGTTGGTGTGAACCTTTACTGTTTTCAGGTGCAGCTTAGCCTCACAAAGCTAGCTGTAGATCTAATAGCATCGAAATTCACAAATCAGAGGAGACACAGACAGAAGCTTCATTCAAAATTCCGTGGCTTTATGAGAAACACGACAGTGTGAATGAGTCTGTGTTCTCTGATGAGGTGTGTTATAAAGGAAGGACTAAAGGTTTGGTAGTCTTCTGGTCTTGGATTTCGTTTCTGCTTCTGTCGTTTATTTGAAGTACACTTCAGGCAAGTTACCTGAATCGGCCTTACTTTCCTTTTGGTCATACAACAGAGCATCTATGAAGATTGCCCATGATAATGTATTTTAAGCTTTATGCATAAATGGAGTTCATCTCCCACCTTCTGAATTTCTTTTAATGAATTAATTCATGAAAATTATATATATATATATATATTTAAGATTTTATTTATTTATTTGACAGACAGAGATCACAAGTAGGCAGAGAGGCAGACAGAGAGTGAGGAGGAAGAAGGCTCCCTGATGAGCAGAGATCCCTATGCGGGGTTCGATCCCAGGACCCTGAGATCATGACCTGAGCGGAAGGCAGAGGCTTAACCCATTGAGCCACCCAGGTGCCCCGAAAATTATATTTTCTTATGTACTTTGTAATTTGGCTTCTTTAACTTTATAGTGCCACTAGTAGTATACATTGGGAAGTTACTATACTATGGTTGCTGCCCATTGTCACTAGACAGTATTATACCAAGCTGTAATATGAAACTGAGAGCACCCTTTTACCCTTTTTCTTTAGTGATATGTATGTATTTTTTTCTTTGCATAAAGAAGTCTCTCTCTCTCTATATATATATATATATATACACATATTATTGTGGGTTTGTCTTAGCTATAGATCTGATACTTAATGGATGTATAAATGTCATCAATATTCTACATATTCATCTATAAACTTTTGATTATATGCATCTGTGTTCAGAACATTGATTTTTTTTCACCCAATGAATTTAATTTTCTGTCCACAGAGGATTTACCTTTGAACTTGTTTTGGTGATACTTTAAAGCATGGATTAACTTTCGGGAAACCAATAATGAACTGAATATTTACCAAAGCAGAGTATACCTATTTATACTTTTAAATTTTATAAATAAAATATAGAAGGACCCTACAGATTGATTCCTTCAAGAATGTAACATTTTGGTTAAAGAATATTAAATGAATTTATAGATACATCATTATGCAAAACTAAAACATCTTTCTGGTCAAAAAAAAAAAAAAAAGCAAATCTAGCTTGTGGTGAAACAGATGGAATTTAGTTCACCACATGCACTGTGGTATCAATATTTGTTTTTTATGAGAGGATTTAGTTACTTATATTGAATGTTTGCAGGTGTGAACTCAGGTCCCTGATAGGGAAAAGAAAAAGATAAATTGTTTTCTTTCGAAAGGAAATGGGGATTGTTGACTTTGTGTAAATCTTGTACTACTGAGAAAGTGATTATCAAAAAAAAATGTTTTTATAACAATGCCCTGCATGCCATTGGTCCATAGGCTCATTTTTCAGACTGTTGTTCAGATTAGTGGAAACTTAGATAAACACTGTGGTATGTGATTTTTAAAAAATCTTCTCTGCATCATTGATCCTTAAGATATATCGCCTATTAACTGAAGGCACATGTGTGTAGAATTCATAGCACATATTATATTCTGATTATACAGAACCTTTTTTTTTTACAGGGTCTTTTTAATTATAAAGACATTCACAAGTCTATCTTGGGGTTTCTTCAAATTAACTTTATTTTAGTGAGACTATGATATGATATCATAACCCATTATGAGTTTAATTGTCGAGGTCTAGCTATCAGTTTGTCTACCTTCATCACTTCATGACTTCATATAGTTGGTGGACTTTATTGCTTTCAAGTGTGGTTATGTTAGCTTGGTCAGTGGTTTCCAAATACATTTATTTTGTATCTTTGGAAATAATGGGAAAAATGGCATAAATTCAATAATGTTCAGAATTGATAAATTTGATCTAGGATGCCATTATATGTGTGGTCCATTTTCCTGTCATGACTCCCTAATACCAGAATAAGTACATGTGGGAGATGTTTCCATCTGACCTTAGTGCTAGAATAATAGGTTGACCTTCAGAGTAACAATATACTTTTCTTAGAATAAAAATGTGAGACTCTAACTATTCATGTTTTTCTCATTTCTTTGCCAAGGGAAAAAAAGAAAGAATTACTTTGTATCCAAATTGTGGTAATGCATATAGCATTTATGTGAGACTTATCCATGGCTTTATGGTACCAATTGTGTTTCACTTTCTGGCAGTGGTTTTGTGTCAGAAAATTGTAAATGTTTCTATAAATGGCCTTACATCCTTTTTTGAATAAAGCAGATTATAATAAGTAAGTAAGTGTACAGATAACTATAATACAGTGTGAAAAGTTTAAACACAAATGGCCGTAGGCTATGTCCCATACACTATAATTCTTGATAATAGCCTTCAATCTCTTACTAATTTTAACAAAGTAACCGTAGACACATGAGCTTTGTGTTTATATTCTCATATTCTTTTTGTTTATATTCTCATATTCTTTTGTTTTCTCTTTAGTAGACTGGAAGAAGAAACTATTGTGTGCTTTAATTTTAACTAGATTCAGACACTATTTTCTTTTGCTCATTTATCCTACTTTAGGCCCTCCATAATCTATATATTTTTAAAAATATTTGTACATGTTTTCTGGAAAAGCACTCAATACACCATTAATTATATCTATCTACAGTTAAAAAGTAATGGTAAGAGTGCTTTTTTAAAAATAAAATATCAGAACAGTTTGGGGAAGCATTTTGCACAAAAGTATCAGACCTATTTTGGTTCTTCAGCCCAGTTGTGAACTGATTGCTCCATTGTTTTAGACGAGTCTGGGCACATAAATTGCTCCAGAGCCTGATCCAATTAAATTCAGATGTCTTTGCAGGAATAATGTTAGAGACTGGTCTTTGAGATTTGTCTGAACCCAGGAGGACACTTATTAACTGTCTCTTTATTTGGTTCAGTTCAGCTTGTTACTCTCATCAAGCTACCAGTCTTCTCTTAATGCTTACTTCCAAAATCCCCGTTGTTATAGAGAAGAACATGGTTAGGCTTGATCTTCCTCATGTTCCGGTCCAAACAATGTCCATTCCTTTGGGGAGAACTTTGAAGCTTTATTTGTTCTGTGCAAAAAGTCTGTGTTTCATGGGGCGCCTGGGTGACTCAGTGGGTTAAAGCCTCTGCCTTCTGCTCAGGTCATGATCTCAGGGTCCTGGGATGGAGCCCCGACTGGGCTCTCTGCTCAGCAGGGAGCCTGCTTCCCTTTCTCTCTCTGCCTGCCTCTCTGCCTACTTGTGATCTCTGTCTGTCAAATAAATAAATAAAATCTTAAAAAAAAAAAAAAGTCTGTGCTTTACTACTCTACAGCCGAGTGGGACTGTGGTCTACTTTTCTTAAGATGATGCTCCTGCTTCATGAACAGGACATTGGGAGGGCATGGTAGCTTCTTGTCTTCTTGATTTGCTTCCCCTAGCAAACTTCTGCCCTTCAAGTTGGATTTGGGGCAAATACTATCAGGGCCCCACTATTCTTTGTCTAGCAGGTGTTTACTCAGCCTGTCATACCTGGGGTGTACTATACCTGTGAGTGGAGGCTAGACAAGAGGAAAGCCCAGGTCTCTCAGGTATTGTTGTGTGGAATAGAGCTTCTGCAATACAGACCTGAGGTGGGGGATGAGAAATGCTGGCTGCCTGCAATATAAAATGTATTTCATCAATGCAAGCCCAAAATACAAGCCTGTAAAAAATAGCAAACTTAATTTACTCATTCTATCCTTTTGAAAACCTAGATTTCCTGTCCTACAAAATGTGTCTTCAGCACTTTTTCCCAGTCTATTTTAAAATAACCTCTGTGATTGAGCTTCTCCCGGAGAGTCAGGAAGCTGTTCCATAATTCATTTATTGTTCCTAGTTAGGAAGTCGCTCCAGATATTCAACTCAAATTTCCTTTACCTTTATAAAAATAACTTCTCTCAATTAGGATATTTCATATCCTAATATTGTATTTATCCTATTCATTTACGTGACCCTAACTTTTTGTCCTGTTTTACATAAATAAGTGTGTCACAATTACCCAACAGAAATATCTACACATCATCATGTTTTAAATCTTAAAATTCTGAAATGGGACAACAAATTTAATCCACTGTATTGGATAAGATTTCTTTGATACAGGAAGAAACAGCAGATGTTTTTATTAGAAGCTTTTGCATGATGGCTTAGGGTTTTTAATTTGATGAGCCAGACTTATTATTAAATATAGAATTATCAATATTATTAGTAGGAATGAAAAGAAATAATTCAGCAAGAGCCAGCTATTGTCACCATAAAAATTGCTTTAAATGCCTTAGACTGCATGGTGTGCTTGGGTGGCTCAGTCAGTTAAGCTACTGACTCTTGATTTCACCTCAGGTCAAGATCTCAGGGTCATGAGATGGAGAATCAGATTCTGTCTGTCTCTCTCCTTCTGCCCCTCCCCCACAGTAACTACATTTTACTGCTAAAGTTGCATTTGAAGTCCAGTGCTCAAGATATTTGATAGAATCTCTCACAATATTTTTTTAAGAAGATCTCCATTTTGGGATGGAGGTAATAAATCTATGCTGAATGGTCCATTTAAAAATGGTCCATTTAAAAACTTTATTTTTTTTACTTTATTGACTGTGATAGGTTTATTTTTAGTACTGACATATTTTATATACTTTTATAAATGTAGAATTAAGTTTGATTTATATTCAGTTTTTTCTGTACCTGTCAGTCCCCTTTATCTATTTCAGTGTATATATTATCCATATGTATATTATCAATATAGATAATTTAGAATTATCTATTTTCAGTTTTTAATCCTTTACTCATCTTGATTAGAGTGAAGACAAACTGACATGCTAGTTGTGTGTGTAAAAGATGGTCGACTTAGAGAATGTATTGATTATAATGGTTCAAAAACTCAAGACCTTCAAAACAATCTTCACAGGCTGAAGCAAATGATCCTATAAATATATATAGTCTGTATTTGGCATTTTAAAGTATGCTAAATAAAAGGGATGAGTTGCCTTTTATCATTTTTATGGCTTATGTAATAAATTTCTGATTATATTTTATAATTAAGCTATAGTTTCAACAGTCTCAAATAGAAAAATTTAAGGTCATTAATCCAAATGTATGTGTCATTTTACACATCTTTTGTAATGGGGATTATTGTATTAAATCTTTTTTTTTTAAAGATTTTATTTATTTATTTGTCAGATAGAGAGCGCAGGAGCGAGCACAGGCAGACAGAGTGGCAGGCAGAGGCAGAGGGAGAAAGAGCAGGCTCACTGCTGAGCAAGGAACCCGATGTGGGACTCGATCCCAGGATGCTGGGATCATGACCTGAGCCGAAGGCAGCCGCTTAACCAACTGAGCCACCCAGGCGTCCCTGTATTAAATCATTTTAAATGATTTAGTTCATCTCTAAAAATGTTAATAAACCCTTTTTCCTCAATTACAGTCATTTCTGTCAGAAAATGACATATGGTGGTTAGACTGAGAGTTTTTATTTTGCACTCTATTGAGGTAGTTTTAAATTTTCATTTAGGTACTAATTCATGGCTTGATGATACTTACCTAGTGACCAGGAAAGACTCTATAGTCAGCCATTAAATGGACCATTTCGATTATGAAACTGCTCTGAAATAATCAGATATTTAATGATACCCTGAGAGTTTATTATCAAAATTTAGATTTGATTTTGGCAGTCCTATTATCACAAGCCAAGAATAGGGAATCTTGCTGCCAGTGGAGGCATTTCATGCTTCATGTCTGCAAAACATGCTGTAATTTGGTTGTGTACGGTTGTTCTGATGGTTTCAAGTCAGTGCTTTGACAGTCTACATGCCAGCTGCTCAAGCCTGGGAGTCCTCTTGTGAAAAATTGTAAAGTCCCAGCCAAGTTAACTGTAGTCGTTTTTGATAGATCTCATCTACATTGGTAAGAATTACTCTACACTGCTCTCTTTAAGACTAATTTGGTTCTAAAATAAGAACTAATTAAAATTATTAAGAAGAAAATTGAGGCAAATGTTTGACATTTTGTATGCATTGGAGGCCCTATCTTTTCTTGAGAAGGGGTTTTGCTAGACTAAATGAGATATGCAAAATGTCTGTTATAATATGGATCTTTTGCAGTTTAAAAGCAACTACTCAATTTAAAATGCAGGCTTCATGTAGGCTGTATCTCCTGGAATGCTGAAAATATCTTCTCCAATTAACTTAATTAACTGAAAACTGTCACTACTGGAATTGCACTGGCATAGACAAATACTTAAAATGTATAATTATTTTTGCGAGTATCAGAAGCCGCTTTAAGTATACCTAGGAATGTACTTAGGGGCTAGTTAACAGTATCTGGGCGAAGAGAAATCTACAGTTGCACAGAACATCTACACTAAGAATGGTAACTATGTGAGGGCAGGCGAATGAGCACTGATTTTCAATGAGAAAAATATACCATGTGTACGTGGTAAGAGGCATGAATATGAGTACAGGGAATGCTGTGAAGTGTCGGCAACTGATGGTTCTTGTTTGGGGAAAAGGGCTCCAAGTAGAGAAAAATGACTCTAGTTTCTGTGCCATACCCCAGGGAATATTTGGATTGTGTCCTGTGCTTGTTCAAAAAAATAAATAGAGTGCTCAACACATCTACTTTTAAAGCACTAAGTACAAAATTCTAAATATACATTTAGGTACTTAAAGGCTCAGAAAATTTCTTGTCCCGTTTAAATGAACATAATATATAGTCCTCCTTATGTCTTGAGGGAATCTCAGTTGTAGAAGAAATAAAATAATATGAATAAAATGAGATGTGACATAGGTAGTAAATGGTGAATATATGTTCTAAACTGTATTTTTTATATACTATTTGAGTGTAGAGGATTTCTTTTATCTCTTTATTTTGTGCTTTTTTTTGCTGATATCTGTAACCAAAAAATCAGTGATTGCAGAAGTTAAGAGAAACCCCAAGATACACTTACATGTAGTAAAAAAATATGCTCTTAAGCAGTTTTAAATAAAAAAAATTAAATTCCAGTACTGTTAACGTACAGTGTTAGTTTCAGGTATACAATATAGTGATTAAATAATTCTATACAACACCTGATGTTCATCACAACAGATGTACCCCTTAATGCCCTTTTACCTATTTTACCCATCCACCTACCCATCTCCACTCTGAGAACCACCAGTTTGTTCTCTATAGTTAAGAGTCTGTTTCTTGGTGGGTGTGTGTGTGTGTGTGTGTGTGTGTGTGTGTGTCTTTTTTTCTTTTCTCCCTTTTTTTTTTTTTCCATTTGTTTTGTTTCTTAAGTGCCACAAAGAGTGAAATCTGTGATAATCTGTGGTATTTGTCTTTTTCTGACTGACTTGTTTTGCTTATGTTATACTCTTAGCTCTATTCACACCATTGCAAATGGCAAGATTTCATTCTTTTTTGTGGCTGAGTAATATTCTATTATGTGTGTGTGTCTGTGTCTTTTTGTGTGTCTGTGTCTCTGTGTGTATATCACATCTTCTTTATCCTTTCATTAGTTGATGGATATTTGGGCTCTTTCCATAATTTGGCTATTGTTGATAGTGCTGATATGAACATAGGGTGCATGTATCCCTTCAAATTAGTATTTTTGTATTTGGGGGGTAAATAACCAATAGTGCAATTACAGGATTGTAGGATAGTTCTATTTTCAACTTTTTGAGGAAACTTCCACAATGGTTGTACCAGTTTACATTCCCACCAATAGTGCAAGAGGGTTCTTTTTTCTCCACATCCTCAACAACATTTATTCTTTCTTGAGTTTTTGATTTTTGCTATTCTGACAGGTGTTTGATGATATCTCATTGTAGTTTTGATTTGCATTTCCCTAATGATAAGTGATGTTGAACATCTTTTCATATGTCTTTTTGCCTTCTGTATGTCTTCTTTGAGGAAATGTTTGTTCATGTCTCCTGCCCATTTTTAATTGAATTATGTGTTTTGGGGGTGTTGAGATATAAAAGTTCTTTACATATTTTGGATACTAGCCCTATAGCAGATATGTTATCTGGAAATACCTTCTCTCACTCAGTAGGTTGCCTTTTAGTTTGTTGATTATTTTCTTTGCCATGCAGAAGTTTTTATTTAGATACAGTCCCAATAGTTTGTTTTTGCTTTTCTTTCCCTTGCCTCGGGAGACATACCTAGAAAAATGTTCCTATGACCGATGTCAGAGAAATTATTTCCTGTGCTTCTAGGATAGTTATGGTTTCAGGTCTCACATTTAGGTTTTTAATACATTTTGAATTTATTTTTGTGTATGATAAAAGAAAGTGGTCCAGTTTTATTCTGTTGCATGTAGCTATCCAGTTTCACCAGCACCATTTTTTGGAAAGATTTTTTTTCTCATTGGATATTCATTCCTGCTTTGTCAAACATTAATTGACTATGTAATTGTGTGTTTATTTCTGGGTTTTGCTTTCTGTTCTGTTTATCTATTTGTCTGTTTTCGTGCCAGTACCTTGCTGTTTTGATCACTACAGCATTTAATATATCTTAAGCTATGGAATTGTGATAGCTATAACTTTGTTTTCCTTTTTCAAAATTGTTTTAGCAGTTTGGGGTCTTTTGTGGTTCCATATAAATTTCAGAAATGTTCTAGTTCTGTGAAAAATGCTATTGGTATTTTGATAGGGAATACATTAAATATGTAGATTGTTGTGTATAGTGTAGACATTTTAACAGTATTTATTCTTCCAACCCATGAGCATAGAATGTCTTTCCATTTCTTTGTGTCCTCTTCAGTTTCTTTCATGAGTGTTTTATAATATATAGAATACAGGTCTTTCACCTCTTTTGTTAGGTTTATCCTTAGCTTATCTCTTTATTTATGGTACAGTTATAAATGGAATCATTTTCTTACTTTCTCTTTCTGTTGCTTCATTATTAGTGTGTAGAAATGCAACAGATTCTGCCCATTGATGTTGTATCCCGTGACATAAATTAACTGAATTCATTTATTAGCTCTAGTAGTGTTTTGGTGAAGTCTAGAGTATCGTGTATCTGCAAATAGTGAAAGTTTTACTTCCTCCTGACCAATTTGGATGCCTTACTAATTTGGGTGCCTTTTATTTCTTTCTGTTGTTTAATTGCTATGGTTAGGACTCTAGTACTGTGTTGAGTAAAGGTGGTGAAAGTGGGTATCCTTGTCTTGTTCCTGACCTTGGGAAAGCTCTCAGTTTTTTCCCATTAAGGATGATGTTTGTTTTGTTTTTTTTACATATGGACTTTATTTTGTTGTGGTATATTCCCTCTAAACCTACTTGGTTCAGAGCTTTTATCATTATCAAATGTTGTACTTTGTTAAATGCTTTTTCTGTGTCTGTTGAAATGATAATTTTTTTTTTATCCTTTCTCATATTGATGTGCTGTATCACATTGATTGATTTACAAATATTGAACCAACCTTCCATCCCAGGAATAAATCTCATGTGATTGTGGTGAGTGATTTTTTTTTTTTTTTTTATTGTGTTGTTGGATTCTCTTTGCTAGCAGTTGTTGAGGATTTTTGCATCTATGTTCATGAAAGATATTGGCCTGTAGTTCTCTTTCCTTTTTTGTGTTGTCTCTGTCAGGTTTTGGTATTAGGGTAATGGTGGCCTCATACAATGAATTTGGAAGTTTTCCTCCCTCTTTTATTTTTTGGGATAGTATGAGTAGATACATATTAGCTCTTCTTTAAATGTTTGGTAGAATTCGCCTGTGAAGCTGTCTGGTCTTGGGCTTTTGTTCATTGGGAGATTTTTGATTATTTTTTCAATCTCCTTGCTCATAACTGGTCTCTTCAAATTTCCCGTTTCTTTCTGTTTCACTTTTGGTAGCTTGTATGTTCCTAGAATTTATGTTTTCTAGGTTATCCAATTTTGTTGGCCTGTAGTTTTTCATAATCTCTTACAATTGTTTGTATTTCTGTGATGTTGGTTGTTATTTTTCCTCTTTCATTTGTAATTTTACTAAAGTCCTTTCTCTTTGTTTTTTGGTGAGTCTGGCTACCTGGTGAGGTTAATGAATTTCATTTATGTTTTCAAAGAATCAGCTCCTAGTTTCACTTATTGGTTCTGCTGCTTTTTTAGTTTCTAGATCATTTATTTCTGCTCTAACCTTTATTATTTCCTTCCTTCTGGGGTGTGTGTGTGTGTGTGTGTGTGTGTGTGTGTGTGTGTTTTCTTTTTGTTCTAGCTCCTTTAGGTATAGGTTAGGTTGTTTATTGGAGATTTTTCTTGCTTCTTGAGGTAGGCCTGTATTGCTATAAACTTTCCTTTTAGAACTTCATCTAGAACTTAGAAATTTGAAAGTTTTGGAGTGTTATGTTTTATTTTCATTTGTTTCTGTACTTTTGGATTTCTTAGTTGACCCATTCATCATGAAGTAGCATGTTATTTAACCTCCATATATTTGTAGTGTTTCCAGAATGTTTTTTGTGGTTGATTTCTAGTTCGTAGTGTTATGGTCACAAAAGATGCATGGCATGACTTTGATCAATCAATTTGTTGAGACTTGTTTTGTGGCCTAATATGTGATCCGTACTGGAAAATGTTCCATGTGCACCTGAAAGGAATGCATTATATTTATATATATTATATTTAGAATGGAATATAATAAATACATCTGTTAAATCCACCTGGTCCATTGTGTCACCCAAAGCCTTTGTTTCCTTATTGACTATCTGAATGGATGATCTGTCCCTGATGTAAAGGGGGTGTTAAAATCCCCTACACTGGTTGTCTTATTATCCATTAGTTCCGTTATGTTTGTTATTAACTGTTCTATTTATTTGGGTGCATAAACATTTATAGTTGTATCTTCTTCATTGGATTGTCCTGTATATTATTATATAGTATCTTCTTTGTCTCTTGTTAGGGTCTTCGTTTTAAAATTTATTTGTCTGATTAAGTACTGCTGTTCTTCCTTTCTTTTGACATCTGTTTGCATGATAGATGTTCTTCCATCCACTCACTTTCAATCTGTAAGTGTCTTTAGGTCTAAAATGCGTCTCCTAGAGATAAGTCAAAGATGGGTCTTTTTTTGTTGTTTGTTTGTTTTTTTGTTTTTGTTTTTATCCATTTTCTCACCCTATGTCTTTTGATTGGAGCATTTTGTCCATCTACATTCAAAGTAATTATTGATAGGTATGTATTTATTGCCATTTTATTACTTGTTTTGTTGTTTCTGGAGATTTTCTTTAATTCTTTCTTCTCTTTCTTTCATGATTTGTTCATTTTCTTTCATGATGTGTTTGGATTTCTTTATCTTCATTCTCTCTGTATCTTTTAGTGTTTTTTAATTTGTGGTTGCCAGTGGGTTTGTGTATAACATCCTCTGCATGTAGCTGTGTATATTAACTTGATGGTCATTTAAGTTTCAGCCCATTCTTTACTCCTCCATTTACTCCCCACATGTTACCTGTATAGTATCATATTTTATGTCCTTTTATTCTGTGATTTCTTGACTGATTTTTTAACAGAAGTATCTATTATTAGTACTTTTGTGCTTCCTACTTTTCCTACTTTTGTACTGTCACTTTTAGTCTTTCCAATCAAAGAGTCCCCTTTAATATTTCTTACAGGGCCGGTTTAGAGGTCTTGAACTCCTTTAGTTTTTGTTTGTCTGGGAAACTCTTTATCTCTCCTTTTTATCTGAGTGGTAGCCTTGCTGTTTATAGAGTATTCTTGGCTGCAAATTTTTCCCATTAAACACTTAGAATATATCATGTCACTCTCTTCTGGCATAAAAAGTTTCTGCTGAAAAATCTGCTGATAGTTTTATGGAGTTTCCTTTGTATGTAATTGTCTTCTTTGAATTACTGAATTTATTTATTTATTTATTTTTAAATTTAAATTTATTTATTTATTCCAGAGAGAGGGAGAGGGAGGGGAGGGAGAGAATCTTCAAGCAGACTCCTTGCTTAGTGGGGCATCTGATGCCCATGAGATCACAGCCTGGGCTGAAACCAGGAGTCAGATGCTTAACCACTTGAGCCATCCAGGTGAGCCTTGTATTGCTGCTTTTAAAATGTTTTCTTTATCACTACATTTTGCCATTTTAATTACAATGTGTTTTGATATGGATCTAATTCTGTTGATTTTGCGGGGGTTCTCTGTGCCTCCTAGACTTGGATGTCTATTTCCTTCTCCAGACTAGGGAACTTTTCAGCTGTTATGTCTTCAAATAATTTTTCTACCCCCTTTTCTCTCTCTTCTTCTGGGATCTCTCTAATATGAATGTTATTATGTTTGGTGCAGTCACAGATTTCCCTAAGTCTATTCTCTTTTCCCATAATTCTTATTTCTCTCCTTTATTCAGCTTATTTCCCATTACTCTGTCTTCAAGGTCATTAATTCATTTCTCTGCTGCTTCTAACCTGTTCTTCATTCCATCAAACATGTTTCTCATTTTATTTATTGAACCCTGTATCTCTGCTCTGTTATTCTTTGTCTAAGTGTTAAGGGTCTCACTGATATCTTCCACTCTTCTTAAGTCCAGTAAATATCTTATGAACATTTCTTTGAATTCTCAATTGGGCATGTTACTTATGTCTTTTCCACTTAGATCTCTGGCTGTGGCTTTGCCCTGTTCTTTTGTTTGGGACAAGTTGCTCTACCTTCTCATTTTTTTAAGTCTCTGACTTTTTCTCTGTGTTAGAAAAGTTACCTGTGTCTCGTGTTCTTTAGGGTAATAGCCTTATGAAGAAGAGGTCCTGTACTGCCTTGCAGTGTAGTGTTACCTGTTTTCAGGACCTGACACTTTAAAGAATATCTCCTGTTAGTGCTGAGTGTCCTCTGCTATTGTGTTGTGACTCCTTTGTCTTTCAGGCCAGTCATCTGCCAAGGTACTCTTTGCCTGCTGTGGGCAGTGTTTGGTCCCTGGACCAAATGGTGGCACATTTTAACTAGACGTGCCTTGGTGTGGTTGCGAGATACAGCCTGTCACTACTGCCAGCAGAACTTAAGACCCTCAAAACTCTTGAGTCAGGAATCACAGTGTGTGCAGGAGATTGAGACAGTCTGGGGTAAGGGTCCTTCTGCACCTAGACTGAGGCAGGTGTTACTGGGAAGGGTGGTTCCTTCAGAGTGTGTGGAGGCAGGGCTTGGTGTAAGCAACTTAGGTAGCTAGTTGGCCACCAAGCAAGTTGGCACTGCTTTAGTTCCTGCAGGTGGCTCGTGGTTATGCTGAGGGGTGGGGGAGGGAAACTGCCAGTTTCTTTGTTCCCAGAGGGGGTCATTTCATGAATGTTGCTTCTATGGGACAAGCTCTGAGATGAGTAAATAACCTCCCCCACTGCCTTGCTTGAGTCACTCTTCAGAATACTGTTTCCACACCGTATGCCTGTGGGCTCTTTGCCCTACCTTTTCTTTAAGAATAACCAACCAGTTGGGGAGGGACACTGACCTTTAGTACACTGACCTTTAGAATTCTAATCTTTAAGCTTGAAGAACTCATGAAATTCAGCCCCTCTCACTTCCTAAGCGGATTGCTATGGGAATTTGCTTTCCCTATGCTCTCCCCTGTGTGTTAGTCTATCTCTCACCCTTCTCCACGACCTTGGCTCCCTCCCCACCACATTGGCCATGACCTAGTTTTATTTCAAACTGTGTCTCCACACTTCCTACTTTCTTTCATGTGGCCTCTTCTTTACCTTTAGTTGTGGAGTTCTACCAGTCTTCAGGTTGACTCTGGGTATTTAGGATGATCTGACAGTTGTATTCATAGGACAAAACAAGTGTAGGGGCCTCCTACTCTGCCACCTTCTTTGCAATCCCTCATTTGTTTTAGTTTTTAATTTTAGCTTAATCCAATTCAGCAGTATTTGTTGAGTTTGTCTAATATACTCTGCTCTACAACTACAAAAACGAATAGTACATAGTTTCTGTGTGTGTTTGGTGAGGAAGCTGAATTAGCTATATAACTATTCTTGTAAACATTTGCACAGGGTAGTACATAACCACAAAGAAGGATAATATTCCAAACTAAGAGTTTACAGGAGACTTCTTGGAAAAGATTCCACATTAAATATAAAATAGTTAAACAAACATAAATACATAAAATCGTTTATGAAATACCCTGTAATGTGTAAAGCTTTTTGCCAGACGTTATTTCATTTGAATCTAATGGGGATTTTAGGCATTTCCCAGGACAGTTATTGTCCTAATTTTGCAAATGAGAAAATTTATGGTAAGATGGTGAATATCTTTGCCTGATATTCATGTCCTTTGGTATACAATAAATATATCACAGGGCATGGCTCAAACCCAGGTAATCTTGTTTTAAATACTAATCTCCCCCCCAACACAAGAAAATGTTAAATTGACTAAAAGCAGTATGTAAATATAGCCATATAGGCAATAAATGGAACTTCCTGTTGATGTTGTAAAAGTCAGATCTTTTGATGTGGTGATTTGTGGCTATTTAGTACATGTAAAGCCTGCCACTATTTATAGTGTTTGCATTGCTTTTAGGTCTTGCATGAAGAGTTATCTCATAGTTCGTAAATGTAAAGCACCTTTAAAACTAAGCATATGTTTTGTATAGATAAGTTATTATTATTGTCTTCCAAGCTTGTTTCTTTTGTGTAAAACTCAGTGCTGTTCAATAGCCCATTAAAGTTAGCTGGATAAATTCCTATAAAACTAGGCCACCAGGCAGTTTCCAAGGTAGCAAAGTGTAGTGCCTTCACAAAAAGGGGAGCAAATAAGTTCAATCACGAAAGGAAATATTTGGGTGATGTCTTGTTCCCCACTGAGGTTATTTGCTGTACTCTCAAAGCCTTGGTGTAATGCTGCATAGCATCACCATCTTTTCTTATCATCCTTTATTACCCTAGGCCCTTGCGATTAATAAGGCATTAGTTTTAAGACACGATAGTATAGCAAATATGTAAAATTAATTTTCCAGCAGTAATTCTTCCTTAAAATTGCCTAAAGACCTATTTGGTTGAGGAAATAAGTTTCTTCTCAAATAAAAATTAATATTTTTCATTTAATTCGTGTATATTATAATTTTGTAATCAATTCTTCTCATTTTCTCTCCGTTTCTGTCTTTGACAGCCTCTGTTTTTCTGTCCCTTTCTCCTTCTCTCTTTTTCTCCCTGTTTCCCAATAATGTATTTCAATAGTTAACTTTGCACTGAGTAGTTTTGTACGATATTTAATTGGCAGATTGACTCCACTGTCAAAGGAAAATATTATTTACTTAACACATTCTCTTGGTTTAAATGTAAACTATTCTTTTCCTAGCTAGCTAGCTTGCTGGCCTTATCTTCAATATTTTGCATTTCCAAATTTCTCAGTGTCACGTAACCTGTATCCATAAGACACTAATTTATTTGTTAGATTAAGGAAAAAAGATAAAGTAATTTTATGTTCAAAATAATGTAATGCATGTTATTATTTTTGTCACTATGTAATGCTTCCTATCAGTTAATTTCTCAGCACCTATGCATATTTCATTGACTCTAGGTACAGTTTAAAAAGTTGAATTTTTTTTGTTTTAATAGAAAAATACACTTTTATTTGGAGGATGAATGTCTTTACCAGCTCCATCTGATGCATAATTGATGGATGTGAGAAATGTTTTTAGAGTGAGAATTCCTATTGAAATGTCTAGGACTTAAGAGATTACACCTATGCTGTTCATATATAGCTAGTTTAAGGTTGCAGTGACATTTTTAGTGGCTATTCTTTTTTGATTCCTTCATTTGTCATCATATTTTCTAGATGTCCTATTAAGTATCATTTAGTCTCATCAGTACTTCATAAATATTGGAGATAATAGATTTGCTACTAGATCATGTTACATGATGTGTTAGCAGGGAAGAATCCATGTTACTGTATCACACATATTTAAAAACATTTCATTATATTTTAATAGATTGGTTTCTATTGTAATTCTATATATTTTACCTGTTTAAAACATTAGTTTGGGGGGTACTTGGGTGGCTCAGTCATTAAGCATCTGCCTCTGACTCAGGTCCTGATCCCAGGGTCCTGGCATCTAGCCGTGCATTGGGCTCGCTGCTCGTCGGGAAGCTGCTTCTCCCTTTCTCTCCCTCTCTCACATCCCCTGCTTGTGTTCTTGCTCTCACTCTCTCTCTCTGTCAAATAAATAAATAGAATCCTTAAAACAAAACGAAACCATTAATCTGAAAAGAGCTAGAAGAGCTTCACTAGAATACCAGAGGGATCTATGGAGCAAAGAAGAGTCAAAATCCTATTTTAAACCTATTTTAAAAGGTTTTAATTTAATATTTACTTTCAGATCATTGCTAAAAATAAGACAATTTTTGCATCCCACCCAGGATTCATTCTTGTCCTCAAATCTCTTTCATTATGCATAATGCATATGGGCTCTCTGCAAGAAGAAAAAAGAAAAAAAGAATTGTTTTTCTTAATATCTGAATGGAATGCAGTTCTGTTTAGTCAGTTCTGTTTATTCATGGGTTATACCCAAAAATGTTCCATTTATTAAACTTAAAGTGAATAACATGGCTTATTTATAGGGTAATTTAGAATTGCATAATTTCATCTGAATAAATCATAAGAAATTAAATAATTCACATAATTTAAAATATACTGGCTTTAATATTTGTAATATTGGACATAATGGTTCTGATTTTATACCTTATAAAGATTTAAGAACCTGACAACCAAACATAAACACTTAAAACTTGAATATTGTCATTGATTTTATTTTTTTTAGAGATATTTTATTTGTTTATTTGAGAGAGAGAGAGTGAATGAGCAGGTGGGAGGGACAGAAGAAGAGGGAGAAGTAGACTCCCTGCTGAGCAGGGTGCCTGGCACAGGACTCGATCCCAGGACCCTGGGATCATGATCTGAGCCAAAGGCAAATGCTCGACTGACTGAGCCATCCAGGTTCCCCAGATATTGCCCTTCCTACAAACCACGAAATATGTAGATTAAAATAATTGTTTTTTTTTCTTTCTAAGTAACATATCTATAAAACATGGTTATGTCTTCTTATTAGCATGGTGCTAGACAAGATAATGATTTGAGGCTCCTTGCCGTTCTAAGATCTATTCTATGTATTATTAGTATATATATATATATATAGTAAGGGAGAATTATATTTATTCTTCAAGTATCACTTCATTTAAATTATGTCTTTTCTTTGGACAAACAAATCAAAATATAATTTTAAGTCTTCCAATGGAATTTATATAGCATATTCTAAGAAAATAAAATCACAGGTTCTGGATAGTGTTTTTCATCTCTCTAACCCCCACTCCCTTGTTTCCTAGTGTTAAGTACATGCCACTACCCTTCTGGCTTCTGGTTCTGAAACATACCGAGCTATCATAATGGATAGAATGGAGAAAAGAGACAAATACTCTTATTGTGAATCAGAGGTATTTCATAAGAAGCATGCTATCTTTCCAACTGGCTATGAGCAGTGACATTGAAATGGTTTATAGTAATCTTAAACTCAATTAAAAATAACAGCAGATAAAGTCTCAACACTGAAATGGTTCTCAAAGCCTTTTCATCTCTTGCATATACAGAGACTTAGAGATTTGTATACACAGAAATGTTTGTCATCTCATAACATTTTCTTGACCAATATTCCTGCTTCTCATTTTTATCATAAATAGCCATTTCCTTTGCTACTGGTGATTAGTTATAAAATACTATACTTACACCATGTGATTCAAATACTATAAATGACTAATTATTGCCTCCAGGATAAGTCCAAACTTGGTAGCATGGGTATCAAGTCATTGGTGGTAAGGACAGTGAGGAATATCAAGAAATTGTGACTTTCTTTCCTAAATGAGTTCTAAAAAATTGAAAAATGTTTGGGGCACCTGGGTGGCTCAGTGGGTTAGGGCCTCTGCCTTCAGCTCAGGTCATGATCCCCAGAGTCCTGGGATTGAGCCCCGAATCGGGCTCTCTGCTCAGCAGGGAGCCTGCTTTCCCCTCTCTTCTCTGCCTGCTTCTCTGCCTGCTTCTCTGCCTGCTTGTGATCTCTGTCTGTCAAATAAATAAGTAAAATCTTAAAAAAAAAAGATACTCCATTCATAAAAATAACAGTTCTTAAAAAAAAATTGAAAAATGTGAAAAGATGTTAGCAGTTACAGGCTAAAATAGTTTTATTAATGATAAAGATTAAATTGTAAGACATAGCTTACTTAGTATGAGAACCAAAAGGTGCTCTTAATTGAATCAGAGAATCAAACATGTGACATGAGGTATTTGGGGCAGACATAGCCCATATCTTCAAAATAAATAACAAAAGAAAATAAATGAGTAAATTAATAAGTAAATCCTTTTTTAAAGCATTAAAACACACAGCAGATCACATCTTGTGTTTTGTACACTCTAAGAAGTCTTTATGTTCATAGGGATTTGCCACACTACACAATTTTTTTTTCAAATTAATGTTAGGTTATTATTTCAGTGACATTTTATTAAGTGCTCACTCCATTCAAAGCATTATATATTAAGCTTTATAGGGAATCCTGGTATAGGTTTTGGTATTCACCTATAGCACTTTCGTGTAATTTAGAAACTAGTGGGCCAGATGGACACATAAATAAAGCAAACAATAACACAAAACCTTTGGGACGACACTAAATACAAGAAATAGTATGAAGGTGAATGATGTGCTGTTGATGATAGGAGGGAAAAAAGATGATTTTCTATCCAGCAACAAATTGTAGTTAAAAGAGAATGTTATAAATAAATCAGAAATAAGAAAAGGCCTATTTCTGTATTTATCTTGATAAACCTGACATGGAAGATCATATACACTGTTCATTAACATCATCAAATTATTGAAATATCTCACCAGAAATATTCTGAAATTTGAACCTTTAGTAATCATTCCATTAAGACCCTTCCTTCATCAAGGCGGTACTCCCAGTCTTCATTAAATATGCCTAATACAATAATATTAGGCATGAAAGTTTCTTCAGAATTAGAGTTTTACTAAGAAAAGATTTAAGGACCTTAGTAAAACTTTTATTTTTTTGACATTTGTAAAGAACTTTGACAAAAAGGATAACAAAAGTCTATGTGGATTAGTATAGAGAATCTAGAAAGTGCTGTTTCATAGAATTCATTGCAGTGATAGAAATGTTTAAAAGTTCTCACTGTCAAATAATACAGTAGCCACTAGCCCCATGTGAATTTTGAGTGCTCGAAATGCGGCTGTTCAACTGAGGGACTAAATTTTTATTTTGTTTCAATTAATTTCAATTAATATAGCCACATGTGGCTAGACTGTATTGTATAATGCAGCTCTAGACTGAATTTCTGAAAATTCTTGGTTAATTGATGAGGTAAGGAAACCAAAAATGACAAACCACAGTAAATCCTGTTGGAGCCTCAGCTAGTTCCTGAAGCTCATTCAGTCTTCACTTTCCCCTTCAATGCATACAACTAATGTGGCAGTCCTACCTCTTAGTATTAAAGGAGCAAATGATCCTGACCGTCAGAAGTATGACAAATGATGCATCTAGGAGCTGGCAAAGTGACTCCACCTCCATCAGGAGAGATATCTGATGAGTTCCATCATTTCCTTTCTAATAGTGTGTGTCCAATAGGAAACAATCAATAATTGCCTGCTGAGCAGATCATCAGATAAAGTGAATTAGCTATACAGTTGGAAAGGAGTAGATGAATAAGAAAGATCGCAAAAGTAGAATGTATAGTATTTGAGATTTTGATTGAATTTGTTTTGGGTTCATAGATCAAGTTGGGAATAATTGTTATTTTACCAGTGTGTCTTCTAATCCTTAAAAAAAGGAATATTTCCTATTCCTTTATGTCTGATTTGTTTCATCAGAGTTTTATAATTTTCCACACATATAGGTTTCATATATCTTGGTTTTTAGTTTGATTTCATTGTGGTGAAAACATACTTTGTATGCTTTTTATTATTTTAAAAATTTTACGGTGCATTCTGTGTCTTCGAATGTGTATCCTGTGGAGCTTGAGAAGAACGTGTATTTTGCTGTCAATAGATGGAGTATAAATGCAGTTAGATTAAGGTGATTTATAAGATTCTATATTCTAGGGACGCCTGGGTGGCTCAGTTGGTTAAGCAGCTGCCTTCGGCTCGGGTCATGATCCCAGCGTCCTGGGATCGAGTCCCACATCGGGCTCCTTGCTCGGCAGGGAGCCTGCCTCTCCCTCTGCCTCTGCCTGCCACTCTGTCTGCCTGTGCTCGCTTGCTCTCTCTCTCTCTCTCTCTCTCTCTCTCTCACAAATAAATAAATAAAAATCTTAAAAAAAAAAAAAGATTCTATATTCTACTGATTTCAGGTTCAGGTCATCTATATCCTTACTGATTTTCTGCCTGCTAGATCTACCAGTTATTGAAGGAGAGGTGTTGAAATCTCTAATCCTACATTTTAAACTAATCTGAGTATACATTAAAATGATGCTATACCACTTCACATATAATGTAGGTAACTTTAACAGACTATTACCAATTCCTCCATCCTATACCTTATGATGTTTCTTTCATTCATTTCACTTGTCTATATGGGATCCAATCTAATAACTTATTACTATTATTGCTTTAGACAAACAGTTATTAGTCAATTGATTTTAAACAACTATGGCAAGGTAATTTGGTAGAGATAGAATAGTCTTTCCAACAAACAGTGCTAAAATAATTGGCTATCCATGTGTATATACATATATACTTTTATATATCTAAGTATTTAAAATGAATTTGAAATGGATTATAGAGCTATATGTAATAGATATAACTATTAAAATTGTAGAAGAAAATATAGGAGAAAGTTCAGTGACTTAGGGTAGTTGAAGATTGCTCAGGCAGGACGAAAGTGAGCAAATCATAAAGGAAAAAGACATTAAGAAGTTGGACTTCATAAAAATTATAAATTCTGTTTTTCGCTTTTTTATTTTAAAGGTTTTATTTATTTGGCAGAGGGAGAGAGAGAACACAAATGGGGAGCGGAGAAGGGAGAAGCAGCCTCACTACTGAGCAGGGAGCCCAGGGCGGGACTCGATCTCAGGACCCTGGGGATCATGACCTGAGCCTAAGGCAGACACTTAACCAACTGAGCCACCCAGGTGCCCTAAATTCTGTTTTTTAAAAGAAAAAAAAAATGATACCACAAAGTGGCAGAAAACTTCTGTAAAACATATAGTTTATAATGGATTTTATTCAGAATATATAAAGAACTCTTACAAATTAGAGAGATAATAGACTACCAAAGTAGAACAAATAGACAAAAAATTTGACCAGACATTTCACCCAAGAAGATAATGTGATGCAGATACACATATAAACAGATGTTCCACATCATAGCATTAGGGAAATGCAAATTAAAGCCAAAATAAGAACACACATCTACTAGGATGGCTTAAGCCAAAGGGCTAAAAATACCAAGTTCTGGCTAGAATGCAGAACAACTAGAAATCTTATTAATTGTTGGTGGAGATGAAAAATATACAGACACTTTGGAAAACAATTTGGCAATTTCTTATAATTCTTAGCCATATACCTACTTTATATTTCACAAATCTAATTCTTTAATATTTAACCAAGAGAATATATCCACACAATGATCCCTGTACAAATGTTCAAAGCTGCTTTATTTGTAACATCCAACAATTGAAAGCAATCAAATTCCTATTAACTGGTGAATGATAAAACAAATTTGGGTATGTATTGACTGAGAAATACTACTTAATAAAAAGGGAACAAATTGATGCACAGAAGAACATGTCTGATTTTCAGAAACATCATGCCAAGTGAAAGAAGCAAGACACACCAAAAATGCAGAAAACTGAATGATGTGAGATTCTGTTAATAAGAAACTCTAGGATAGAAAAAAAATTATAGGAACATAAGACAGTTACAGTTTTTATCATGGGTTGGTAGTATGAGGGGCAGATTGTGTGTAATGAGTACAATGAAACTTACTGGTCTGGAAATAGTCTATATTTTGATTTGGTGGCAGTTACATGCTGTCAACATTTGTCAAAAATAATCTTAATAAGGATGAATTTTATTGCATCAAAAGTATATTAATATATATAACTTAATGGAATAGAATAAAAATCAAGCAGCCCAACTCTTAGCCAGATGATCATGAATTTTCATAGTAAAGGGCTATATACTTCAGTATCTATTGCCCTGAACAAATTTCTCTTTCAAGGAAAAATTACAAGGTGTCCCAAAAAGCAATATAAAACAGAATGAAGTAACATAGTTATTATCAGAATTAGACTCAGGTATTGTTCAGGTGGTGGAAATATCAGATGTGGAATTTAAAATAATTTTAATATGATTAATAATGTTAATTTTAATATGTTTAATAGTTTTAATATGTTAGACTCTAATGGAAAAGGTAGACAACATGTAATACCAGACTGATAATGTCAGTAGAGATATGGAAACTATGAGAAAAAATTAAAAGGAAATATTGGAAATTAAAAGCATAGTAATAAAAAGGAAGAATACATTCAAAGCGTTCATAGCAGACTTAATATAACCAAGAAAAGAAACAGCAAACTTGAACATAAGGTATCAGAAGTTACCCAAACTGAAATGCAAAGAGAATAAAGACTAGAGAAGAAAACAAAACACAATACAATTTGTGTTTTGACACCCAAGACTATGGCACAGTGTAAAAAATATATTGATGTAATTGGGATAGCAAACGAAGAAAGGGAGGATGAGCAGATGAAATATTTAAAGACATAATGATGTATTTCTTCAAATCACGATCCCAGAAGCTCAGAAAACACAAATGGGATAAGTATCAAAACCACACACCTTGGCAATTCTTATTAAATTGCAGAAAACCAAAGACAAATAGAAACTTTGAGGGCAGCCAGAGGGAAGAAACCTTATCTACGGAGGAATGACAATAATTAGAGTCAACTGCTCATCAGAATCCATGCAAAAGAGAAGAGAGTGGAGTCAAATCATTAAAGTATTAAAAAGAAAAAAAAAACACACAAAAACACTACCAGTGTAGAATTCTATATGGGATGAAATTGTCCTTCAATAGCGAAAGAGATATAAACATTTTCTCAAACAGAAATTGAGGAAATGTATTGCTTGCAAACTGTACTGTAAAACATTTGACAGTTCCTTTAAAGGAGCATGGTAATATGTCAAAAACTTGGATCTACATAAAGAAAGGAAGTGTATCAGAAAAATGTGTATCTGTATTTGATATTCTATAAAAAAAGGTCTGTTGTCACAAGTAAGGACCATGAGAAATAGAGGGGACATCCACAGAAACTTCTGAGATCAAAAAAAGATTAGAAATGGGACCATGATTAACTGACACACAGAGATGCATAGGTCAGCATCTATAATGTCAACCCAGAGAAAGAATTTCTGCCATGTTAACATCAGGTATATTTCTTTCTTTCTTCCTTCTTCTTTTTCTCTTGTTCTAGTTCTTCTTCTTCTTTTAAATTTATTTATTTGAGAGAGTGCAAGTGAGCAAGCAGCGGGAGGGGCAGGGGGAGAAAATCCTTAAGCAGACTTCATGCTGAGTGTGAAGCTCAGTGCTGGTTTATCTCACAACCCATGAGATGATAACCTGAGCCAAAAAGCAAGAGTCAGATAGGTTGAGCTACCCAGGTGCCCCAAGGTGTGTTTCTGTAAAGTCTTCTTTAGAATTAGAATGGTGTAGGGGATCAAAAGTAACTGTTTACCGGTTACTGCCTTTACAATGCCTCAGTTGTAGGCTCACCTCCAAATATTGGTCAGATAGAGATCAAGATAACAAAGATACCACATCATTTGTCTAAATATTTACAAGTTACACATCTGTAAAAAAACTATAATGAAATACCACTATGAACCTATTTTTAAGACCAAATAAGAATGGAGACAATACCTAGTAGTGGCAAGGATGTGGGGCAGGTAGGAATGTGATGCTGGTAGGAACGTGATTTAGAGGAGGTTTGCAATTTCTTGTAAAGTTGTACCATGCCATCCAGCAGCTTCATTTCTAGGTGTTTACTCAAGAAGAATAGCTACTGATACATTCAGTAGTATAGATGAATCTTGATATACTGAGGGAAATAAGTCAGACAGAAAAGGGTACATACTGTATCACTTTTATTCATACAAATGCTATAAATACAAATTGGGACTATAGTGGCAGAAAATATATGAACAACTCTGAGCAGTTGTGTGACTGGAAACAAACATGGGGACCTTGAGAGTAATGGATAGTCTGCTTTTGATTGAAATGCTTAAACATATATGCATTTATAAAAAACTGAACTGCACACATGAGTGTATTACATTTAAATAATACATTATTAAAGTTCATCTTGAAAAATAATTTAACTATGAGGGCCAGTTATTAACCTTAAAATGAGTAACATATCTGTATTTCCTTCTCTTTCTGTCTCTCTTACTTGAAGATGAGCATAATTAGAATCTGCTTAATTATCTTAAGAGATATTTAATCATCCAGAGGAGAGCAATATCATTTATATGCTAGATAAGGAAGCTATATATATCTATATCTATATATACATATATATAGATAAGGAAGCTATATATATATACACATATATATATAATATAATATATATATTATAATTATACGGGTGTGATAAAAAAGAAAAAAATAAGAAATATCCACCATTAGCAAGTTTCTAGCCAGGAGGAATATGCTCACAGCCTAGAACAGTGGCTCCAGAATAAGAACCAAGTACATTTGTCATTATGTATTAAATTGATTTATTTAATCTGATGCAGTGAACTTTGTTCTTTTATATTTTGTTACAGGTCTTTGTTGAATGAGCAATAAGCAGATAAAGTCACTATCTAAAGATACTTTATATTTGCTGCAGAAATAATTATACAATTATTAGAATCATTTTGTCCAGAACAAAATATTTGGAAATATAGATAACCTATATTTTGTCACAACCCAGAAAAATCATGGTATTAGGGAGTAATATACATTATTCTGTTAATACAATATATCTCTCGCTTGTAGGGAAAATTTAATAATTTTTAACAGATATGAGTTCTCTGAATTAACATGAAGAATGATCAGTTCAGAATTAAAGAGGAAAATTTTAAATCAGTAACCATAAGATTAAGTTAAATTGATTAAGAATGGGAAAGATTACTGAGCTCTGAGACTTATTCAGTGGAATTTGATGTCTTTAAATTGACTTTAAATATACAGTATGATTTCAGCTAGATCAGAAATTGTGAACTAGGGAAGCCTGGGTGGCTCAGTTGGTTAAGCAGCTGCCTTTGGCTCAGGTCATGATCCCAGCGTCCTGGGATTGAGTCCCACATCGGGCTCCTTGTTTGGCAGGGAGCGTGCTTCTCCCTCTGCCTCTGCCTACCACTCTGATTGCCTGTGCTCTCTCTCTCTCTCTCTCTCTAACAAATAAATAAATAAAATCTTAAAAAAAAAAAAAAAAGAAAAGAAATTGTGAACTAAGTTTTGAATTACTATGGAACAGATAATTAAATTAACCAAATTAAAAGAAATGCTACATAAACTTTTCTGGAGGGATTTTGGACAAATGCAGATATGTGTGTATATATCTAAATAGCACAAAATCTGAGCTTATGCTGCCTGGGTTTGATCAGGGCTTCACTCATTAACTGGGCAAGCATGGAAGTTATTAAAGCTTTCTCTATATTTGTGTTTACCCTTCCATAAAATTGGGGTGATGATAAATGGTGTCCACCCCATATACTTGTTACAATGCAGATTAAATGAGTTAATATATATAACACATTTAGAACAGTGCCTAATATATAAATGCAATTTAAGTATTACATGTTTTTTTTGTTTGTTTACCATTTTTTTTTTTTTAAAGATTTTTTATTTATTTCACAGACAGAGAGAGATTACAAGCAGCCAGAGAGGCAGGCAGAGAGAGAGTGGGGAGCAGGCTCTCCACTGAGCAGAGAGCCCGATGCGGGGCTCGATCCCAGGACCCTGGGATCATGACCTGAGCCGAAGGCAGAGGCTTTAACCCACTGAGCCACCCAGGTGCCCCTGTTTGTTTACCATTTTTATTGGACATTAGCACAAGTGTTCATTGGAAACTTTCCAGGGGTACTAATATGAATGATTAACAGAAGGAAATGGAAACTATTGGTGGGTGGAACAGAACTAGGGAATGTATATTAAAAGATCTCAGAAGCACTGGAGTAGGAATTTTTTTCCCTATTGTTCACTGATATATGCCAAATATTAACAAACAGAGCCTGGCATATAAAAGAAAATAAGCGCTTGTTAAATTGAATTGTCATGAACATGAAGAGACAATTACATCATGTCCAACACTTATAAAAGTTAAACATCTCAATTACATCTGAACAATTATAACTAAACATGCAATACACATGAGAATAAAATTTGAAATTGTTTTATGAAATACTGTCCCAAACTTGAAAAATGAAATCTGCATGAGGTAGATAATTTGCTGGTAGGAGAAAAGGCTACAAAATGTCTTGATACGTCATTGACATCTGACAGGACAAAGAGAATATGGCAGTAATCTACATTAGCTGAGGAAAAAAATAGGAGGAAATGGAAAAACTCTAGGGAGAATAAATTTTTGTTGATCAAGGAATTCCTTAGTTGTATTCTATGAGGAATGCGTCACACTGAACCTTACACAGTTAAACTTAACAAGGTTTGGTTTCATCTTCTCACCTCCTTCTTGCTATTCTATATGGTTAAAAGATGACCAGCATGAACGGAGTTTCCTGAAATGATTATCGTGAAAACTAAACTTTTAATTCTGCCTTGCACCTCCAGGTATAGCTTGCTTTGAAGTCTTAGGAATAACTTTTTATATGAACAGAAAGACTTTATATAATGGTCTCAGATGTTGCGTTACAAGAGAGATATGCACCTTCTTCAACATCTTAAGCTGAGGATCCCTGACTACTTTTCAGTGAGCAAATTATGTCAGTTAATAGGCAAGGGATTAGCAAATTGCTACTGTCACGGGATTCTGTTTAGTTTGGTGTGATACTTAATATGAAGAGGAACTTTACTACATTACTCTACCTTTTCTAGTCTCCCAACAGTCTGTTTTTTCTGAGACAAATACTTTTACTCTCTAAATTGTCATAAACTATTGGTAAGATCATGGAAGATTTGCACAACTGACCTGCACACTAAACTTAGCTTTATTTTGTAAAAAGCTAATGTAAAAAGAGATACTCTGGCCCTAAGCCCATCTCTGTTCAAAACACTTTTGTGCATTTAGGCAAAACACCTAAATTTCCAATCTTGAGATACTGTGAGTCTATAATCTGAGAAGATAATTCAGGGGGGTGGGTTTTGATGAATTCAAGTCAATATGGCCATACATGTACCTGTTGTTAGTCTTTTCACCCAACTGGTCTCTCAAGTCAATATGGCCATACATGTACCTGTTGTTAGTCTTTTCACCCAACTGGTCTCTCATTGGAGAGTTTATGAAATAGGACAGTACATAGGAAAAATGGGGTCAGAGTGAAGAAATAGAGCTGAAAGGAAACAAATTCTAAGGGGTGGTGAAATGTTTTTGCTATGCTACAATGGAAGATGAACTAACAGATGATCAGTAAGCAATCTGAAAGGTCACTTCTAAAAGAACACTCATAGCTGCACTTAAAAAGAAAAACTCATTTTGAAATCACTGGAGTATTTTTAACTTGATGTACTATAAAATAAGAAAGAAAATAATTCAAATTAGTTCAGTGATGCAGAAGAGTAAATATAAAATAACTGTGAAAATATAACAGTATAATGATAGCTATTAAATTAGTTGTCCCTTCCTAGTAGCATTAATAAAGAGCTATTAATCCTAGATTGCAATGGAATTACCTACTGGATGACAAAACCGTGATATAAAGAGATTTTAAAGCTGTTTTCTAAAGAGACTACTACTATTTACTCCTATAGAAAGCTGAATTTGTTAGTAAACATTGGTAGGCAACTATGCCAGAGTAAACTGCTTTTTTCTTCTGGTTAAAATAAATTAAAAAACAATTCCTCAAAAGGTGCATAGTTACCTTGGAAATCAAGTTCGAGTCCGTAATCACTACAAATAAACTTCAACCTATCATGAGAGGTTTTAAGTAGTACAGGATTTAAATTATCAATGCATACATAATGAAAATTAAACAGTTTCATATGTAGTTATGAAAAGGTGAAAATCATCAAATATGAAAGAAAAAAGTAGAATCAATAGATATTTTAAATATTACCACAAAAAACTGTAAAGACATGTGTGTTCATATAATTTTTGCATAAATATAAGCATATATGTATATATACATACACATACATCCTTATTATATAGTCAGGTAGAATGTTAATTAGGGATTTTTAAGAGGAAACTCTAGAGAACGAAGGAGGAAGAGGTTATTGCTTATCCTTAGCTTTAAAAGACTGTTACTTTGTATTGCTTCACTAATTTAACCCGTAGCTTATCTAGGTGACTAAGTACCCCCAGTATGCCTTTAACCTTATGATGTAACCAAAATTTTGTTTAAAAAACAAAACAGAACAAATAAAAACAAGGTTGAGATAACAAAAGCCAGAGTATATTTGAAATATTTGATGTATTTCTGATGAGTTTTAAGAAAGATTGTTTTCATTTAAATATGTACCTTATTAATGGTTGAGCATCTTGATTTTTATGACAACATTTAAATTTTAGAATTATCGTATGTCTTTGGCACAGACGGTAAATGCTTACTGAATGAGTATTGATTTAGGTCTTGGGTATTTTGAGTGGTTAAGTTTCTGGGATGTTTGGATACTTTAAAAAGAGCAAAAGTATATGTATATGATGGATTTCTGAAATTTTAATGACATATTTACATTATTCAGCTAGCATATTCAGTTTAACTTTTGACTGTTATATAAAGTCACCTTTATTATAGCACATTATTAGAACCCTGATTGCTCTTAATATTAACTAACAAGGGACGCCTGGGTGGCTCGGTTGGTTAAGCGGCTGCCTTCGGCTCAGGTCATGATCCCAGCGTCCTGGGATCGAGTCCCACATCGGGCTCCTTGCTCAGCGGGGAGCCTGCTTCTCCCTCTGCCTCTGTCTGCCTGTGCTCTCTCTCTCTCTCTCTAACTAATAAAAAAAAAAAAAAAAAATATTAACTAACAAAAAATGCCCAGAGGCAAAATAAAATTCAAAACTCAATATAAGTTAGGGTTAAGCATTAAGGTTTATCACAACTGTGATTAAATACAAAGATCAGGAGCTGGTTTATACAGATGGCCAGTAAAATGTTGGAATGCCCCCAAAATAAACATAAGGAGTGACGATAGGAGGCAGGTAGTGATTAGATATGTGATGGCTGAGGTTAGCTTTTAGTTGGTGTAGAACATTGGACTTTTTTTTTTCTTCCAGTAGAAATTTTCTCTGAAAAAATAATTATCAAAATGTTATGTTTCCCCTTGTAGCAAATTTACATCATTTTATTTTGATAGCCTGAAATTATTGCTGGAGCTTCTGAAAAGGATTTGATTTAAAGATCAAGTAACCATTTATGTAATAGGAAATCTGAGTCCATTCATGGACAGCCAAATTGAAGAACTGATATAATTTCATTTTTTTAAGTTTACTGATGAAATATGCAAGCTTTCTTTCGGGATTATATCTGATCATTCAGAAATGTAAACCTTACAAACCCTCATTAACCTCATGATATTTTTAGTATTATAGAAACTGGCAGTATTTTAACCTGAGTCAAAGGAATACATTCTGATTAATAATTTAGAATAAAACAAGCAAATTGTACTTTCATGATTCCTCTCTGTGTGTATAATTCTAAACTTTTCCAGTTTTTGTATTCTGCCCAAGCCCACTTTACCACACCACATCAGAATATACACATATATACAATACCTTAACATACTTTACTCCATGAAATGTGGCAATGTTGTTATCACAAAAGGGAGCAAAGCACATCTGCTACTTGAACCTGACCCATATTTTTGCCTAAGAAGTCCTGTTCATTAACTTTCTCTTTTTTTGATGTTATGCCAGTAAGGATAATCAGTAAGAAGGTCAAACCCATGCTCAGCATCAAGAGGTGAATACAGAAATGAAATAGTATCGGTATAATAGACAACCAACCAGCAATGTCAACAAACTATTTTTGATGGCAAAATGTCTTGAGACAAGAAGAAATGCATGTTATGATTGATTTATTGACAGCGATCTCCAGAATGTAACATGTATACCTCAAGGATGCATAAAATACTTTATTGGGGTGGAAAAAGAAAATATTAGAATTGTTTTTTACACTACTTCAAATTTTTTATTTTTGGTTTGCTGTAATACCTCTATTAATCATCAACAAATAATCATAATACATTACAGATATGTAGTCGTGTATTTTTTAATTGGCTGAAGAATAGGAACCCCCAAAATGTTGACTTTTAGGAAATCATATTAGAGAGTTAAATTGAAAAGTAGAATTGAATACAGAAAAAATGGTGGGCTAAGTGCTTGTTAGAGTCATTTAACTCTGAACTTTATCATGCAAGTGGGGTATCCACCATAGCTCTCACACACCTTCCTAAAAATTTTTATCATCAGGAAACAGATGGCATACTTCATGCAAGTAGCCAAGGGAACTACTATACTACAAGAAGTATTCACACAGGAATTCACACAGCTCTCAACAGCATTTAGATAGTGCGAATGGAATGGTTGGTTGTGCACTGGGCTAGTAATCAGGAATTAAGTCATCATGACTCCTAGACCTTAAATGGAAAGGGAGGAAGCAATTATATGAACTCATAAAAAAATACCTTTTTGCAGAGGGTCACCTGAAAGAGACTATGGTCTCGGACAGGGGAGGGCCACTACCCAAGGAAGAACCAAGGAAATAGATACCTTGACTTTATTTTTTTGCCACTCTCCAAACTCTTACTACTGGTTTCTCCTATTGGCCAGATCCGGTCTGATCCCAGAGAAGTACACAAATGTAGTCCATACAGGCCAGCCTCCTTGGGCATAGTTTGAGAAAGAGAGTGGAGTGTGGATCTGCAGGAACAAATTGAAAATTTTCTGCATTCTGTTCCTCTTTATTCTCAGCATCTTTTCTTTTCCAGAGGAAAAATAGTGTGTTTCAATACGAGGGATATATGAATCCCATTATCTATCATAGCCTAATGAATTAATGTCAGTTTAATCATATTCCCAAATGAAACCTAAAATATTAGCAGACCTTAGTATTCTTTATATAAGGTAATATAGAAAAAAGATGGGGAAAGAAATTCTTAATTAACATAAAATATAGCTGCCATAGTCCCATGACTTATGTAACTTTCCATGAGACCTTAAATGACAATTATATGTTCTTTCAGCTACATCCATTCACTGTGTATTCTAAGCTCTGTCAGCGAGTGTGCTGTAGTATTCTTTACCTGGTTTTATGATCCTGTGGTATGAGCCTTTGATTGCTTCTGCCTTGATTAGATCGATTCGTTATTTGGTTACCTGGCCTTTTACAGAAGTGAGGCAATCTAGAGAAACCTCTAGGTTCCAGAAATAGTTCTTGCTTCCATTGTGTGGCAGCAATCTGATTTCCTATTAAGTAACATCAGTCACCTCTACCATTATTGTAGTCCCTTTCTCTGCCAGTGAGTTCACTGGCTTGAGTTTATGATAGCCAGAGGGCACACTCAGTTTCCACTTTGACAAGAGATTGGTGTTGTCCAGTGGAAGCATTTCTTCTGTGGAAACTAGTGCACTTTTACCTATTTGCTGGAAGAAGCCAGTCTCAGTTTCTGGACATGTGCATTCTGTCTATAGGAGAGACGAATCAAGCATTGGATATTGGTGTAAAGTTTGTAACATCCAGTGGGACATCATTGTAAATCCACAAGATTGCATCTCCCAAAAGACCCTGTAGCACCCTTTAGCAGATTATTCCATTCTATCAAGTCTGCGGCTTCTAGATGTTGAGACTGGTGGGTTTTTTTGGATGAGCCCATGGACACATTTCTTTTTTTTTTTTTTTAATTTTAATTTTTATGTATATTTATTTATTTATTTATTTATTTATTTATTTATTTATTTAAGGAAGAAAGTAATTAGTTCTACCTGGGAAGGCTTCTCAGCCTCTGAAACATCAGAGCTGGGCCTGAAGGGTTGGGTGGAATTTTTTTTTTTTTTTT